>PVLD010026012.1:0-22831 GCA_004027595.1 Dinomys branickii | reverse complement strand
AGTTTAAGGCTGCCCGGCCAGGCAACAGCCAAGCAGGATCAGAAACAAGCCGCCCCTGATGTTTGCTCCGGCACTGTTCTCCCCATTCCCCGCGGCTGGCTTAGATGAGGTCAAAATGAGTCCTGTGGCACACCGCCCTGTTCCCTTCCTGTCCCCTGACATGAGTTCTTTCCCCTTACACCTTAAGAATAAAAGACAGGAGTTTCTCAGCTCAGGGCTGCTTCCCTGGGGCTTTCTCATGCCAAGGAGCCTCGGCAGGACAGCCCCTCTGGGCCTGTTGGAGTTTGAACCTGACTTTGATTCTGAGTAATCTGTCATCCCCTGCGCCATTAGGGTTGTATACAGTGACGTGCCCCAATTTTCAGGATTTATTTTTTTCTGGTCTCAGTGATACAGAACCTGGAGCATTAGACACTAAATGAATGTTTTTACAAAATTAATGTGTTTATTATTTTTTTACTTCGGTTTTTTGGGGGTACAGGGAATCAAACTCAGAACCTTGCACTTGCCAGGTAGGTACTGTGTGCCACTGAGCTGTATCCCAACCGCTTCTGTTTATTGAAAATTTGGGAAAGACAGGAAAATTAAAATGATCCTTAAATCCATGTGTCACAAATAAAAATTTTTGTGTGTAGCCTTTAAATTACATAAGAGGCATTCTAATAAGGAGCTATGTTTAGTAGCCACCATGCTAGAGTGAAATCATTTTGTGGGATGGGAAGGTCAAACCCAGGGGCACTCTACCACTGAGCTACACCCCGCAGCCCTTTTTATGTTTTTGAGATGGTCTCAGTTACCCAGTTCGGTGTCAGACTTGGCAGTCCTCCAGCCTTAGCCTCCTGAGTCACAGGTCACAAATGTGTGCCACCACACCTAGCTGAAGTAGAATTTCTCTTAATAATCTTCTGAGAAGGGTCACACGGGTGCCTGTAATAGGAGAGGTTACAGAGCCAGAGTTGGGAACCCGAAAAAATACCTCAGGCACTCAGGCCTTCACTCTGTTCTTGTGAGCTACCGTCATGCATGCCAAGTTTGGGGCCTCATTCTTGAGTCTGTATCTCATTTCTAAATGTAGGGAGTAGTATGTTTTTAAAGGGCTAAATGAAGTGTTTTTTCATGAAGATTTCTAAACGACTGCTCACCTTGTTTAGATAACAAAAGGAAGATGGACGAGACAGATGCTTCGTCAGCAGTTAAAGTAAAAAGAGCAGTCCAGAAGACATCAGATTTGATAGTGCTGGGCCTTCCGTGGAAAACGACTGAGCAGGATCTGAAAGAATATTTTAGTACCTTCGGAGAAGTCCTTATGGTGCAGGTAAAATTTATTTCATTTAGCAGTGTTTCCTTGCCCGTGACTAAGCATCCAGTGTTCTGTTACTTCATTGCCCCTGTGCTTTCTGTTCAGCAGAGGAGAGTTGTAATATCTGTTACACAGTTTATTTGGAGAGAATGCTGAAAACCCAATTGGGTTCTGTGTACACTAAGGTTGTGAGATAGATTATTGCATGAAGGCTTAAGAGAAAAAGGTGGCATTACCTTTGTAAGTGGGTATAATGTCACTATTGTAAATATGATCTGGATTCACACCTGTTACTTTTTTTGAGTCAAGAGTCTCACTGTGTGGTTCAGGCTGGCCTAAAACTCCTGAATCTCCCTGCCTCTGCCCTCCAGAGAGCTGAGATTACCACACTTGGCTCCTCCTGTTGTTTTTTCCTTCAGTTATTTAAGTTTGAATTAGCTGCTGCATGCTGTTGAAGTCTTTCCAATTTTATGTCAGAAAACTGACTTGCTGGTGTATGTAGTGTTAGAATAATTTTGATCATGTTTTCCAGGTGAAGAAAGATCTTAAAACTGGTCATTCAAAAGGGTTTGGCTTTGTTCGTTTTACGGAATATGAAACCCAGGTGAAAGTCATGTCACAGCGACATATGATAGATGGACGATGGTGTGACTGTAAACTTCCTAATTCTAAGGTACTTTGCTCTTTTTTCCCTTGGAAGTTTTGCTGACAAACTTCTTAGAATGTACTAAAGTAAAACATGACACTTGGAAAAGATAGTGGCATAGTATATTTGTGAAGTCCTTAGTTTGTCATCTTGGGACCTTAATGCATGCTGAATATTTTATGTTGACTTGAAATACTTAGTTTACTGTGCTTCCAAACTAAAACTGTGGTGTTTTGTTTCTTGCAGTGCTTGGCATTGAGCCCTGGGTTGTGCACATTCTGTTCAGTGCTATACCACTGAGTTACCCCCAATCACCCCAAATGCTCATTTTATTTATCCTTTTATTTCTGTCAGTTCCTTACACAGTTATATGTTAGAACAAAGAGGATCAGAATACATTAATTCCACCTAGGCATGGTGGCATATACCTATAATCCCAGCATTCTAGGGGACTGAAGAAGACCACGAGTTTGAGCCCAAACCAGGCTACTTGGCGGCTTACTTAGCAAGATGCTGTGTCAAAATAGCTTTTTCTTTTTTGTCTTTTTGAGACAGGGTATCGCTATGCAGTTCAGGCTGGCTTTGAGCTCACTTTGTAGCCTAGGCTGGTCTCAAACTCACAAGGATCCTCCTGCCTCAGCCTCCTGAGTGCTGGGATTATAGGCATATGCCACCATGCCTGGCTCAAGATAGCTTTTTAAAAAGGAATAGGGATTTAGTTTAGTGGGCAGGCCTTGGTTTTAATCTCCAGTACCCCACCCCCTACCATATAGGCCTACTATAAAGGCCCAAGTTGTTCCAGGCAAGCAAATAAGGCTTGCTTAGTTGGAGCCTCATCATGTTTGAATCTGAGGTATTTTTCGTCTTTGACTCTTTAAAGAAAGTGTGTACCCCAGTACTAGGAATTGAACATAGGGAGTACTAAGCTACCTCTCTTGTCTTCCCCCCAGCCCCCAGATAGCATCTCAGTTGCCTGTGCTAGTCTCCACCTTCGGCTCCTCCTGCATAGCTGGGGTTATAGGCTGTGCCACCATGCCTGTCTTTCCTAGTATGCTTTTGTAATTTCAAGCTGCTTTGTTGAAGGATTGCAAGACAGAAGTACAGTTAGGAGGGTCTAAGAGTATGCCTGCTTTTTAGTGATTCACCTGTTCTGCAGGACAGAGATTTCATGACATCCCTCCTGCGATGCTCTTTCCATTGTTCATGAAGTATTTCTGATGTTTTTCCTTTGGATTTGATCAGCAAAGCCCAGATGAGCCTTTGAGGAGCAGAAAGGTGTTTGTTGGGCGCTGTACGGACGACATGACTGCTGATGAGCTGCGGCAGTTCTTCAGCCAGTATGGAGAAGTGGTAGACGTCTTCATTCCCAAGCCGTTCAGGGCTTTTGCCTTCGTTACCTTTGCAGATGATCAGGTGTTTTTCTTGTATACTTATTTGTCTCAGCTAATTAGATAATTTCTCTTGAACTTTTCCCATCCAACTTTTGAAGGCTTCTCACTTTGCCTAAGCTTTCAGACCTTATAAGTTGCAGGGTGTGTGAGCCAATACTTGTGGGGTACTCCTTACGCATGTTTTTTAAGATGGGGCCTTTGGGAGTGTTAGCTACTTTTGGAAAAGGAACAGAAATTTTAGTGTTAGTGTTACTAAGCTAAAGGCTGTGCTGGAAGTTTAAATGAAATGAGCTCTCACTGCTTTATTTTTCCTCAAAATTATGCTTAAAATCAAGGGTTTTGTTTTGTGTTTTGAGACAGGGTCTTGCTATGCAGTTTAGGCTGGTCTCAAACTCATGGCAGTCCTCCTGCCTTAGCCTCCTGATAAAATCTAGGTTTTGTTGCTGTTTTGGTACATTAGTCAGTGGTTTAATCTTTGGTTTACACCCCTTATTTCTTGTAGGTTGCCCAGTCTCTTTGTGGAGAGGACTTGATCATTAAAGGAATCAGCGTGCATATATCCAATGCCGAACCTAAGCACAGTAGCAATAGACAGTTAGAAAGAAGTGGAAGATTTGGTGGTAATCCAGGTGGCTTTGGGAATCAGGGTGGGTTTGGAAACAGAGGGGGTGGAGCTGGCTTGGGGAATAATCAGGGTAGTAACATGGGTGGAGGGATGAATTTTGGTGCTTTTAGCATTAATCCAGCAATGATGGCCGCAGCCCAGGCTGCGCTGCAGAGCAGTTGGGGTATGATGGGCATGTTAGCCAGTCAGCAGAACCAGTCGGGCCCGTCAGGTAATAACCAAAGCCAGGGCAACATGCAGAGGGAGCCAAACCAGGCTTTTGGTTCTGGAAATAACTCTTACAGTGGTTCTAACTCTGGTGCCGCAATTGGTTGGGGATCAGCGTCGAATGCAGGGTCAGGCAGTGGTTTTAATGGAGGCTTTGGCTCAAGCATGGATTCTAAGTCTTCTGGCTGGGGAATGTAGACAGTGGGTTATGGTTAGTTGATACAGAATGGTGGGAATTTTTCTAAACTCATGGTAAGTATATTGTAAAATACATATGTACTAAGAATTTTCGAAATTGGTTTGTTCAGTGTGGAGTATATTCAGCAGTATTTTTGACATTTTTCTTTAGAAAAAGAAGAGCTAAAGGAATTTTATAAGTTTTGTTACATAAAGGGTTGAAATATTGAGTGGCTGAAAGTGAACTGCTGTTTGCCTGATTGGTAAAACCAACACACTACAATTGATATCGAAAGGTTTCTCTTGTAATATTTTATCCCTGGACTTGTGAAGTGAATGAATTCTTTGCATGTTCAAAGTGGAAGCCATTGATTAGAACTACGTTCTTTTCTCCCTTTTTAATTTGAGCCCCACCATGTAGATTTTTTCCTTAGGAAAATCTCCCTTTGGGAGATCATGATGTCACTGTGTTTGGTTCTTTTGGTTTTGTTTTTAACACTTGTCTCCCCTCACATAAAAAGTACAATATGAAGCCTTCATTTAATCTCTGCAGTTCATCTCATTTCAAATGTTTATGGAAGCAGCACTTCATTGAAAGTAGTGCTGTAAATATTCCGCCATAGGATCGCTTCTGTCTACGTGCTTTCTCATTCAAGAATTCGCCATCACGCTGTACAGGCTGCGTCTTTGACGGTGGGTGTCCCATTTTTATCCGCTACTCTTTATTTCATGGAGTCGTATCAACGCTGTGAACGCAAGGCTGTGATATGGAACCAGAAGGCTGTTTGAACTTTTGAAACCTTGTGTGGGATTGATGGTGGTGCCGAGGCATGAAAGGCTAGTATGAGCGAGAACAGGAGAGAGCGCGTGCAGAGACTTGGTGGTGCATAATGGATATTTTTTAACTTGGCAAGATGTGTCTCTCAATCCTGTGGCTTTGGTGAGAGTGTGCAGAGAGCAATGATAGCAAATAATGTACGAATGTTTTTTGCATTCAAGGACATCCACATCTGTTGGAAGACTTTCAGTGAGTTTTGTTCTTAGATAACCCACGTTAGCTGAATGTGTTAAGTGAAATGATACTTGTACTTCCCCTCCCCCTTTGTCAACTGCTGTGAATGCTGTATGGTGTGTGTTCTCCTCTGTTACTGATATGTAAGTGTGGTAACGTGGACTGAAGCTGGTGGGTTGAGAACATGGACTGAGCTTGTGATGTGCTTTGCAGGAGTACATGGAAGCAGAGTCCACCAGTGAGCTCAGGTGTCTCAGAGAAGGGTGGACGTTCTCATGTCTGTTAGCTCCCCTTAAGAATGCTGTTTGCTGCAGTTCTGTGTCCTGTGCTTGGATGCTTTTTATAAGAGTTGTCAATGTTGGAAATTCTTAAATAAAACTGATTTAAATAATATGTGTCTTTGTTTTGCAGCCCTGAATGCAAAGAATTCATAGCAGTTAATTCCCCTTTTTTGACCCTTTTGAGATGGAACTTTCATAAAGTTTCTTGGCAGTAGTTTATTTTGCTTCAAATAAACTTATTTGAAAAGTTGTCTCAAGTCAAATGGATTCATCACCTGTCATGCATTGACACCTGACACCCAGACTTAATTGCTATTTGTTCTTAAATTGTCCAAAGTGAAAGTTTTTTTCTTCTTTTTCTTTTTTTTAAATCTAGTTTGTAGTAAGTCTGGGTGACCACACGTAAGATGGTAAGCAGTACCCTCCAGCTTTTTCTTAGCGCCTCTGTGCGTTTGGGTGATGTGCGATTTACATGGCCTGTGTAAATCTCCATTGGGAAATCACGCCTTCTAAAATACCCGCATTTGGAAGAGTGGGCAAAACAGTGTTGATGATTTCAAATGCTTTGTAGCAAAGCATATCAGTGAAAAAGGGACTCTTAAGTACCTTTCTGCTTGGGATCTGAAAAGTGGAATTAATTGCAATAGGGATAAAGTAGAAGAAACCACAAATTACCTTGTGCCTGAAATCCATTAAGAAGCCTGATAGCTTTAAGAACTAAAAGGGCGGGTTGTCTGTCTATAGAAGTGTTAAGTGGGCTTTGCCTCCAAAGGGGGAAGTGTAGTAATGTGAATAAACTCACTTACAGAACTCAGATTAGACTCTCACAATGCATTGTTAAGATGTGAAAGCAATAAATTAATTCTCTGTTGTGTACTATATATGTAACTACTGTGAGATTTGAGGAATTTGTTTTCTAATTGGAAGAATGTGACAGTTCTTGTGTTGGTAGTTTTATCTAATACCCTTACCTACTTAAATTATGATAAATAGGTTTGTTGTTTTGCAAGTTGCGTGTTTTAAACATTTATAAATGAAGTCATTCTTTTGACCTGTGATTGACACATTGTTTTGCTATTCAGTTTCTTCTGTAAAAGGATCTTGAGTTGTTTTAATATTTTTTTCTGCATCTAAGTCTGCATGATTTCCAAACCCTGTACCATCTGAATTTTGCATTTTAGCACTTGCACTGTTACTCAGCAGCAGTAACATGGTAACACTTAAAATGGTATTCGGGGACCTCCAAAGACTAAACTGACAAGCCGTCCTGGAGCCCGGGGGTAAGTTAACTTGTCAATGGCATGGTTTTGATCCCTTATTACACTTGTTAAAAGTAGTTACTGGTCACACAAGGCTTTCATTGTTGAGAAGCCTTTAACATGTTGTGGTACTACATAGCCACAGCTAGTTATTCTGCCCTTAAAACATTTTGAAGTTTAGAAGTATTTAAACTACTTGGCAAAGATTTGTTTTTAAAAGTCTATTTGGTCATCTAAATGCATTCATTCTAAAAAATTTTTGAACCACAGTTGAATAAAAAGTTCTGTTGCCACCACAGTGTAGTGTCTGGAGTCTTACTGGGAAACACTTTGTGTTCATGTGTGACAGTTACCTTTAGAAAGGAAAACCTCAAGACATTGTACTTCACATGCACAAGAGAATTTAGGCTAAAACTTACATTGAATTTTTATGTATAATTATCTAGTTAGACTGGAAACTTTATGAAATGTTCAGTGTTAAAACCTTCAAGGGAAAAAAAAAACTTCCTAGGGACAAATAACCAACTAAGATCAAATGAGTTTATAATTAAGAATAAAATCAGCACCTGTGTTCTGTCCTTAGGAAAAAGTAGGACGTTAACTATTGAGTAATTGACTTGTGTGATGATCAGAATGACCCCTGCTGTTGCGCGCCAGGAAGGTAGCTCCGAGCTGTGTGCAGGAGGGCTGTGCTTCCCTTGGCTGTGGGACGCTGTGCCCTGGTGCCTGGCTGACCTTGCCATGCGTGCCATGCTCACTCAGAAGAAAGGAAACCTCTGGATTGTTTCTAACATCCCCAGTTCGTGGGGTGGGTGGGTTTTACCAGGTATCGAGCCACTTGTTTTAGTGTATTTTATCTTGTGGAAATAGCAGATTTCATTTAGTCTGAAACAGTATTTTTTAGGCTGTTTCCAATTGCCAGGAACATCTTTATAGCTAAGTTAAATTGTTAGCATTGGGATTGTTAGGTCAAGGATTTTGGATGCTTCTAAGGTTTTTGAAATGTATTGCCACATTGTCTTCCGTAGTTTATATTGTCTTTGATAGTGTCCATGTTCCTTTGTCTGGCAGTTTGACAAATGAAAAATACCTTGCTTTTATTTTACTTTATTTTTTATTCGTTGGCAGTACTGAGGATTGAACCCAGGAGCATGCTATTGCTATCACTGAGGTACGTCCTCGGGCTGTCCTGCCTCTTTCTTGAGACAGGGTCTTGCTCAGGTAGGACTCAGACCTGAATCCTGCCTCATCCACCCTCAGTGCTAGGATTACAAGTATGTGCCAGCTTGCCCAGGTACTGTGGCATTGGTTTTTAACTTGGGAATCTGTTAATTCCTGGGCAAAAGTATTAATGTTTACAATTCCACCCCCTCAGAATGAATTTTCAGTTATTCCTGGACCTAGTACTGCTGTAATACGTAATGAAGAACACAAAGCAGAACATAGGCGTGCAATGTGCAGAAATGCGAACAGTCATTCGGAAAAGGTGCTGGGCTTTGTAATACATGAAGCTTAGCGAATGAGTCTACATTGGGTTGGAAAAATGAGTATCACTAATGATTCGTGTCCCCTGACAATAAGGGAGGGTTTATACTGGCAGGTAGACTGGGTCCTGGAACCAGAAGTTAGATTTGGGGGTAGAGTGATAGCTGCCATGTTGATGCTATTTGGGTTGCACTGCCACTAGATCTTTTACAAGTTTTTTTTTTTTTTTGGCGGTACTGGGGATCGAACTCAGGACCCTGCGCTTGCTAGGCAGGCGCTTATTCCACTGAGCTATATCCCCAGCCTACAAGTACTTCTAAAGATCAGGAATCATTTACTGATTGCAGATGGGCAAACTAAAAATTATTAATTATGTTCTTGATCCAGGGAATATAGTTAATGACTTTGGTATATACTCCATACTGATCTGCTGCCCCGCATTTAATGGAGCCCCAGGACACGATTCCTCCCACAAACCATCTCTGTGTCTCGTTGTCTAGAAACACTAGTGCCCCTCCACTGTCACCTCTACAGCTGTCCTTGCCCCCAGCCTCTAAGCCAGCACAGAGCATGTTAGCCGTTACCGTTCCTCCTGGGTAGTGCTGCTTTTCATACACAGCAGTGCACTGTTGATGGTCCACAATGGGCAGGTCCACAAACATTAGGTTTCTAGCAAGAAAACCCCTTTGGGTTAGTCCCCACCCAGATGCGGTTCCAATGTCATTTGTCTTCAGGGGTTCTGCCCCTTCTCTGGGCAGACAAATTGGCAGGACGTTACTATTGATTACAACTTTGTTCTTCAGTTTAATCAGTGCTATGTCGTTGTCGAAACTAACATCATGAACATAACCTTCGTGGATGAAAACAGCCTCAGCCCAGGCCTGTGTGTGGTGAGGTGACAGCCTCTGCAGGGTGCCCATTCGAATGTCCAGGGAGGGCACGGCATCTCTTTGTCCGTAGACGACGTGAGCTGCTGTTAGGACCCAGTTGTCGTATAAAAGTGCACCTGCTGCTGTACTTTGACCTAGTAACAGGACTTGCCACGGGAAATCACCAAGTTTTGCATTTTGACCTCCAAATATACGACCTCTTGTAGTACGGGTCGATAGTCCACAGACTGGGGAAAGAAAAAGATTGTAGTTCAGTGGTGTTTTTCTCACATGTATTCTGCTCTGGTGGTTTGGATAATTAGCCAAAAATTATACCCCTTAAATTGGGTGGCCCCCTGTACTGGTGAATGTGGTAGTTTTAAAACAGCACCAAAGATCTCATAAATGCCTTTAGTATTTCTTAGCTCCTCAGAAAATAAATGAAAGTTGACTTGCAAAAATACATGGTTTTTTTTTTTGCTAAAATAAATTTTGAGTTCTAAGCTCGAGGGAGTTACTACAGGGTAAGTGGGCGTCTGTGCTCTCACACAGGGCGGTACGACGAGGGCAGAAGCATAGCGCCTGCCCCGGTGGCTTTTCTGGGTTATTTACATGTAAGTCTAGGAAAGTAGCAACTAAGGTCACTGAGGATTTACAAAATTGCTTCCACCTTTGATCATATAAACAAAAATTAGAATGTTGCAGTTGTAGCCAGGACCCTTCAGGTTAAACAATTAGTAATTTTGGTCTGCTTTTGGTTCTCTGGTTGGTTGAGACATGGTCTCACTATGTCGTTGAGGCTGATCTTGAATTCACCATGTAGCCCAGGCTGACCCTGAATTGCAGTGATCCTCCTGCCTCAGCTTCTCAAGTGCTGGTATTATAGGCGTGCGCCACCATACCCGCCTTGGTGTTTGGTTCAAACACTAAATTTTTACTGTGTCTTTATTGCAAACTAGTTACACTTATTAATGGAGCATATATGTTTCCTGTTGTGGCAGTGTACTTGCATTAAAACTTACAAACGTTGTGTCAGCCAAGTATAGGTTTAAAAAAACTAAGCCAAATAACAGGGGTAATGAATATATTATTACCTTTCAGATTTTTAAAAAAATCATTCTCAACTGTTACTGGAGCCAGTTCGGGTAGAAAAAAATTGAAGTACTATTAAAAGGCATGTTGCATTAATGTTTAAAACCTAGACATCATTGAAAACAGTTGCTTAGGGAAATAATGAAGTTATTAGTTTTGGGTTTTAATAGCATTTTACAGAGAAGAAAAGTAACTCAACAGAGGAACTCATGTTTATAAATGTATAAATTGTTGGAGATAATTTTAAAAAATCATTTAATTTTTTATGCTTGCCTAGTTACAAGGTCAAAACTAATCAAATGATGAATGCAGTGAGCACCCAGCGACCTCTGCGTGTGGAAAGCGGGTAATGAGGACATGCTATCTGGGAATAAAGCTTGGCTGCGGAGCCAAGTGCGCGGTTCGGGTTCTGCCTCCCACGGCTAAAGCTCTGCCTGCGCTCTCCCACCCGCTTCTCCTTCCTGTCAGTCCCGAATCTGTTGTGTGAGTGTCCGTTCCTTACCTGGCTCACAGACTGGGAGCGATTTTTCTCCTTTGGAGCTCGTCCAGAATCCGTCAGCCTCACATACATATTTACCTGCAAATCATTGGAAAAGCAAAACTGTTTAACTGCATGTATGAGGTGGTTGTCATTTGCTTGAATCCCCCTTGAAAAATGTTGATTCTTGAGCATCGGTGGGAGGTAGAGGTGCGTGCTAACCGTTTTACATGATTTCCTAAATAGGAAGTCTGCATTACCATGTTTGCTGGCAAAGTGGAACCTTTTAGATGTGTAACTTGAATATGTATCAAGATCTCAAGTGCTTAATGATAAGGTTTTGACTTGTTAAATTAAACCATTTGGAATATATTGTGTGTTTGTAGTAGTCATTTACTAGATAAGATGTTTTCCATTCTCACAAATTAACATTAAAGTCACTTTAGCTATAATATTTCACTTAGTAGATGGGAGAAGTGCCTTTTAATCCTTTGTCTCTCTTAGTCGGAAATGTTATTTTCAGGCCTCAAAGGCTCAAGGTGCAAATATTAGCGACCCCCAACTTTAAAAAATTTGTTTACTGTAAATTCGCTTACCGTCGCTACTTTTCATTGTGTAGAAGGTGTCTCTGCAGCTGTACTGAATCACAGCCTGGTAGGTGGTCGTGTCGGGGCCTGTGATGTACGCCACTTGGCCGTTGGGTAAATCATCTGGCGGGCCACAGTCAACAACTGGAGAGGAAACGGAAGGGAGGAGGCAGGGCCCCTTCATCGTTTGGAGCTGACTTTGGGCTGTAGCTCTGGTAGAGGCCCTGGATTCCAGCCCTGCCTTGCAGAGTAGATGAACGTCTGGAGACCCATGAGCAACTGTTGAGAAGGCTGGGTGGGCCATGCGCTGCTGTAATGGGGCCCACTCAAGTTTCCCTGCACGGTGGCAGGCAGGAATTGTCCTTATTCCACTAGATGGGGGGGCACTCTCCCTAGGGAAGGGGACAGAACTTGAAAGGTATGCATGCCTATAATCCAAGCAGACTGGCAGGCTGGGGCAGGAGGAGCACAAGTTTGAGCCCAAGCTGGGTGACTTAGACCCAGTCTCAAAAGAACTGAAGGTGTAGCTCAGTGTGACAGCCCTGAGTTAAACTCCCACTAGCATACAGACCCCTTAGTTCTTAGCTCTCATGAAACAAAGTGTCTAGGCCCCTGTTCTGTCGTGCATGGTGGCCTCCCTCACACTGTAGGGTGTTCTTTGCCACCATTAAAAAAACCTGAAAGGCTCTGCAGCAAACAGCCACCGGAAACAGGTCTAGTTTGGTATGAAATGCACTGAAGGACTGTGTACTCTTTAACAGTTGTTTTCATAAATGAGACCTTTTACAAAACCTGAAGTAGGTTAAGCAAAACAATTTGAGGTCAGATTGCATCATCTGTACCTGGAATCTGAATTAGAATTCACTTGTCAGAACATTGCTAACATGAAATAGGCCCTGGCTGGCGGGAAAGACTGCAGTTTGCAATTAGTTTTCAGCGTGGGCAACCAGGCATTGTTGGGTGGGTGGGTTCGTTTTGAGACAGGGTCTAGCTCTGTAGTTGAGGCTGGCCACAAGTTCACTATGTAGCTGGCCTTAAACTCGCGGTGGTCCTGCCTCAGCCTCCCCAGTGCTGAGGTTACGGGCTCGCCACATTGTTGGTGGTTTTTATTGGGTGGTTTCATCCCCCCAGTGCTGTGTGCCTGGCTCTGCCTTGCTGTCCCCAAGCCTGCCTTCCCCCGCAGCTGTGTGGCACTCTTCTGACCTCCTGTGCACAAGAAAATGCAGGAGGGATGTTTGTCACAGGTGCAGAGGAAGTGGCAGAATCGGGGTTCCTGGCACCCACGATTCAGTGCTCTGTCAATACCTACTCTTGCTTACAGCAAGTCTCTTACACAAGCTTTAACGGATGAATGGACTTTGCACTACGAATATGCACAGAGGTGAACAAATTACAGAAGTAGCCCACATGCCCTTGTCCCAGCTGTGCTGCTGGGTGCTCAGGGTGCAGTACAGTCGTGTACAGTGGCACAGTGTGCAGTCAGAGCCCAGGATGCCTACAAGCCAGGGGATGTGGTTGTAGTGATGAGACCGCTAGAGAGTCAAAGACTGTCAGATTCACAAACGAATCTGATCTGTGAATGTTCTTCAGGAAGGAAATGTGTCCGTTAGTCAGGGATACACTACTGTTTTGCTTTTCTGGTACAGAGGATTGAACCCAGGGAGCACTGAGCTAATCCACAATCAGGCCTTTTTATTTTTAGACAGTATCTTACACCAAGTTGCCCAGGCTGGGACTGAATTTGGGATCCTCCTGCCTCAGCCTCCCAGGTAGCCGGGATTACAAACATGCTCCATCACCACCCATTACTACTGCATAAGTACTCATTGGTAGGAATGTAAATTTATAAAATTTAAGGAAAGAAAATTCCCCTAGGAACTTTGCAGTGAAAACCCTCACACAACATGTGCAGAAACATGTTCAGAGGTGTTTGGTGCAGCCGTCGAGGGCTGCAAACTACAGCCTGGATGAAGTCAAACGTATATGTGCGCTGATGGGGCCTTGGACAGCTGGGGAGGGGAGGGGAGGGGAAGGCAGGGGAGGAGTGGTCCTGTTCCCCTGGGTGACTGGAGGCGACCAACACAGGGAGAAGCAAAGTGTAATCGGTCAGTTTTGCTTGTGGTGCTAGGGATGGAACCCAGGGGTGCTCTACCACTGAGCTACACCTCAGCCTTTTAAAACTTTTTTTTTAATTTTGAGACAAGGTCTAGCCAGGTTGGCCTCAAACTTGCGATGACCCTCCCAGAGCTCAGTCATTACAGCACATGCCGCCAAGCCCAGCCCTTTACAAAGTGGTAGCTCAGTTCGTGCAGATGTACATGCAGGTGTGAGGCTTACACACCCCGAACAGAACCACCCCCCTCCAGATGCATAACATGCACGTATTTCCTGAGCAGTGTCTCCCTAGAGGGATGCACACCAGAGGAGGGACAGTGACTACACTCTCCTCGGGTGGTGAGATGAGTGTTAATGAAAATGTTTTCCGGTTGCCTTTTTTTTTTTTTTTTTTTTTTGAGACAGGGTCACGTTACGTAGTTTGGTCTGGCCTTGAGCTCACGGCTATCTTCCTGCCTCAGCCTCTCAAGGGCTGGGATTACAGGTGTGCGCCACGACACCAGGCCGTTTCCCATCGTTTACAAGGACTACTACCGTTACGGGTGGACAGAGAATCTCCAGAGCATATCTTTTCTTTCCCAAGTAGCCTGGAGGCTCTTTGATCCCCGAGTACACTGAGAAGATGAGGAGGAGAAGCAGGCTGGGCTGCAAGCCCTGACAAATGGAGCCGTTTAGGGCCCGGGCAGAGAGAGGGCCAGGAAGGGACAGAGCAGTAAGGGCAGCAGCCCTTAGGGAGGTGTCACCGCGTGGCCATACTGCTGCACTCAGGCACAGGTCGGTCCCAGGAGCCATCTTTCTGACAGACTGCAGCAAAGGATTTCAGGGGCAGAGAACCCTAAATAGGAATTCAGAAAATAACTTGTTTACAACAAGTCCCTTCCCAGAACTGGGCTCCCACAGTGCTTCCTATGCCACTGCTTCATGGCGGCCCCAAAGATGGTGACCTGTCACAAGACTAGCATTCCTAGGCCAGGCAATGGTGCATGCCTGTAATCCTAGTACTCAGGAGGCAGAGGCAGGGGGATTGTTGTGAGTTCAAGACCAGCTTGGGCTACAAAGTGAGCTCAAGACCAGCCTGAACTGCACAGCAAGACCCTGTCTCAAAAAGACAAAAAAATTAAAACAGCATTCCTGTCTGGCGACACACAGGAGCCAGGGCCTGGACACATCCCAGGTGACTCGGAGCGGACAGACGCACGTTCGCTGCCCGGAGCTCTGCTGGTTGTGCCCATTCTGCATCTCAGCCTCCGTCATGGCATCGTACGGGTCAGAGCTGCCCTCTGCGGCAACTGTGTTCCTTTTCTCTGTAATCCAAGAGCACATCAGATCTCTGCCAGCGTCCCACCAGCTCTTTATGTGACTGCGGAGCATGGCGGTGATAAGTTTGGTTTTTTTTTTTTTTTTTTTTTGTGGTACTGGGGATCGAACTCAGGACCCTGCGCATGCTAGGCAAGCGCTTATTCCACTGAGCTATATCCCCAGCCGGTGATAAGTTTGGGACAGGCTGGTGCTCCTTCACGGAGCAGCCCTCCTTCTCCCTGGCCTGTGGCTCTGAGCCGCAGGGGGCCGCTCAAACCACTTGAGCCTTCTCCACGCCTTCATTAGTTTTCACCAACGGTGTGATTTACAGGGAATTTTTCGGGGTGGTCATGGTACTGGAGACTGAACCGAAGACATTTTGCACCGTGCTACATCTCCAGCCCTGTTTTTATTTTTTAGTTGGAGACAGGGTCTTGCTCAGTCATTAACCTGCCCAAGCTATGTTTGAATCTGTGATCCTCCTGTTTCAGCCTTCCAGAGCACTGAGATTACAAGCATAGGCCACCACAAACCCTGCAAACTTTGTCGACTTCCTGAAATAGTGTTTTTCTAAAATCAAACTTTAAAAAAATGAAAGATGGTGTTAGCAGATTTATGCTTTAAAAGGTATCAAGATGTTTTAATTGAGAATCTGGACAAATTTTGCAATCCACGGAGTTATGGAAAAGAGTTTGCAAGAAGGTTGCAAGGTGGGAAATTTTTCTCCTGGTTTTGACCCTCCACAGGACTACGGACTGCATAGCCAGCTATCATTCCAATGTTATTACTTTTTACCGCTGGGATTCAGTGACAATTTTGAAGAACATAAAGAGGACGTGTTAATCTCTTACCTGTGCCCCTAAAGCAACACGCTAAGCATTTTTAAAAATTATACTCCCTCTCCCTCAACAACGATCACTATTTATAACTTTGCAGAATACACGCTTTCCCAGGGCCATCTCATTTTTTGTGGGCCCGGGAGCTGTTCCGTGGGAAGGACCTTAATTGAATCCGAGGTGCCCTCCAAGCTCACAGAACGAGGGTAGTGAACTGGAACTTGTCTTTCTGTTGTTGCAGCTGCTGGAACGTGTGAACAGACAGAAAAGTTGCCCGTTGTAATCACACCTTTCCAAAGTAGCTTAAACAACAACTAAAGGGCAAGGGGCTGAGGGGCGGGGTGCGGAGCTCTCTGGTACCGCGCATGCCTAGTGCGCAAGAGGCCCTGGACTCCAGTACCACCACGAAAATCACGCTTTCACGTTTTAAAAGGCAGGACACCCGGAACAGACCTCTTCATGCCGTCCCTCCTGCCCCGCCCCGACCTATTTCTTTGCTTTCTACGGCTGAAGTCCTGGGGAGAGGCCACCGTGCTGCGCCCACCCTCTGCCCGTCGGATAGGCACAGGAACGCGACTCTGCGCCCGCGTGATCGCGGGCATTTGTTCTGTGGTCACTCACGTGCAGAAGCTCGTAGCCGACCTCGCAGAAGACGGAGAAGCTGTCTCGGAAGACGTACTTGTCTTGCACGGGTGAAATGCGGCCATTAGGTGGCGCCGTGGGATCGGGACACGGCTGCGCTGCGCAGGGGAAACCAGGCTCTTTGATAAGGATGTGGCCTGCGGCAGGCAGGCCTGGGTTCGGAAACCCGAAGTCCTTGGTTTATAAATGAAACCCTAGGTAAAGAGGCCCTCTCACGGGTACCCTGGCGCTCCTAACACGAAAGGCGAGAGTACGCTCAGCGGCTGTGCCTGGGGCGCAGCTGCGGGTACGCGGGCAGATGGAGTTCCCCGACACAGACTTGAAACCCAGAGCGACTCCGGGGAAGAGGGGTGCGCAGCTCGGGGCCGGAGGGCGTGGTCAGGGGCAGAGCTCGGGGCGCTGGGCCTGACCCCCAGCATAGGAAAAGGAAACCCCTCAGGCGGGTGTTTGAGAACGTGGAGCGGGAGGTGGCAGTGACGCTTCCCAGGGCCCTGCAGGACACCGTGGCGCCCAGGGTCCAGGCACAGGAAATTAAGGATCCAGATAGATCCTGGGAGTCTCCAGCTGCGCCCACCAGCGCCCCCACAGCGTGCGGGCCGCCAGGAGACACTTCCGCTCCCGCGCCTGGCCGGCTTCAGGTCCCCTCCCGGGAGTCCCCTGCTTCCTACGAGCCCCAGACCTTTCTTCCCGGGGAGCCAACCTCTGGGCACAGCCTTGGTGGGAGTTTTGCGGGGGCCCGAGGGCACAGAACCAAGGCTGGGTGCGGGGAGCAGCCCAGGAGGGAGTTTGTGGGTCCCACGCTGAGGTCCTGACCTGCTGCTCCAGCCCAAACCCTCCCACCTCCTCTTCCTGGACTCCCTGAGCAGCGAAGCCTCTGTGCTCAAGCAGGGCTCTTCCCTCGGCCTGCAACACCCTTCCCTCCTCCACGCCTGCTGAGCCTTCAAATCTAGCCTCAGAGGTTTCCTATTTCAGGGCACCTTTCCTGCCACCTGGCCCAGGCGCCAGCCCCTCCGCTGGATTCACCACTCCCAGAGCTTGGCTCTAGGACTGTGCACTAGGGGCACAGGCCATGGGGATTGCGGCTTCAGCGTTTCATATCCCTGTTACACAGCTATAGGAAGGGAAGATGGATGCATGTGAACAGATGGGTGGATGGCAGATGGTGGGTAGTGGATGGTGGGTGGTGGGTGGTAGATGGGTGGTGGGTGGGTGGCTGTAGGTAGATGGGTGGGTAGAGGGAGGGGAGGAGGAAAGGGTTCTTGCTATTTCTCCTTCAAGTTTCATGGCCTCACAGAGCCTCCCACTCAAGTCTGGTCGCTTCCTGGCCTAGCCTGGAAGGGCCCCGTCCTTGGAGCCTCCCTGAAGCTCCAGAAGCGGCAAAAGCTCCTGCCCTGGGTCTGTGCTCACCTGTACTTGTGTAGTGGATCTTCCAACCTGTGTTGTCTCCTGAGTCATCAGTGACAAACGTGATGGTCACAGTGTTGCTCTTTGTTTTGATCCTGCGGGGCGCTGTCTCCCCACACAGAGGGCCGTACTTCCCTTTGCCTGTTTGGATCTGAACCAGGAGAGGCCTGAAGCTTCAGCACAGCATTGTCAAGGCCGGGCGGAGTGAGAGGGAAGCCCCCATGGTTCTCGGGAGTGGACAGGACAACCCTGTGGCAATCCTTCCCTCGCTGTGGAACCTGGCTGAGACTTTGAAGAGAGGCTGAGGGGCCCCCTGGGGGAGAGAGGAGCCGGGTGCAGTGCTGCGGGGAGAAGGGGTGGCTGGGTGGCTGGGCTGAGGGGAAGTAGGCAGGGCCGTACCTGGAGGGAGTCATAGGGACACTGCGCCTCAGGGTGCCACTCTACATCGAAGGGCCCCACGAAGTCCAGGATGACACTGAGCCCCTCCTCTAAGCGGACGTGGTAAGTGCAGCTGGAGAGTTTGGGGTATGGCCGGGGGTATTCAGGGCTGCTGAGCTCCCCAGACCGCGCGGTGAAGACCTGGTCTGAGCACAGGGCTGGCAAGAGGAGGACAGAGTGGTGGACTCACACTACCTGTCCCCCATCTCTGTGGACAGCAGGGGGCTGCTGCTGGGGGTGGGGTTTGTGGACAGGATATCCCGGGACACCTGTGTCCCTGACCTGCCAAGGTTCTATATGCAATCAGCCCCGGAGCCATTCATACGAACCCCTCAGCCCACCAAGTGCTGAGGGACTATGAGGGAGGGGTCCTCTTGCCTGGAGGCTTTGGCTGAAAGGAGGAGGGAGGCACTAAGGGTAGAAGTTTCGTGCTGGGGGTGCGGCTCTGGCAGAGCTCTTACTTTGTGTGCACAAGGTCCTGGGTTTGAATCCCAGCACCACACACATACACACACATAAAGAAGCTCCGCAGGAGTTGCTCCCACCGGCAGAGAGGGTGGGAACATCCTGGGCCTATCACATGCCAGAAGTGAAGGGTGGGCAGGAGGGAGGGTCTGCCCTGTGGGGCTCACAAAGGAAGAAGGCAGTAGGGAGCCTCTCCGCGGTCCCCAGGGATTTGAGCAAGGGGAGAGGTGGCTGCTCATGCTCACCCTGGGGGGTGGGCTTGGCCTGGAGTGGCTCAGGGATCCCAAGCCCACGGTGACAGTCAGCTCTGCCTCCTCCCTGTAGCCACCCACACCTGGTGCAGCAATAGGAAGCCGGGTTCAACCCTCAGGGTGAGGGGTGACGGCAGTGCCGTCTTCCACGCGGCCCCTGCACACTGGGGGTCCAGAGTCCCTCTGGGTGACACGTGCCTGGATCTCCCTGCCCAGAGTCACCTCTGAACTGAGCTGCTCCAAGCCTGCTTGGAGCTCAGCTTTTGGGGACCAGTAAGGCATGGGAACACTGCACCCCCATGTGAGCCCCATCTCCAGTGGGAGTGGGGCTGGAGGAACCCACCATGCTGGGGCCCCTCAGCTGCAGAGGAAGGGGTTGGGGTCCTCTGTGTCTTCCCTGACCTCCCACAGAGACAGTAGGCACGGTGCAGTGGAGCCAGGTTTATTGGTGGGTGGCAGTGGGGGACAGTGGGGGCGCTGTGGGCAGTCAGGGTCTCTCCTGACTTGGTTGCAGCCCTCGGTGGCACCTGGCTTCTGACCTGAGGGCCAGGGCAGGCTGGAGCCAGGCAGGTCAGAGGCTCTGCTCTGGAAGAGAGATGGGGGTCAGGGGACAGCGAGCAGAGTCAGTCAGGGCTAACTCCTGGGACACTGCAGTCCAGGAGCCTGGCAGGGCAACTTGAGGGGTCGAGGGGCCCAGAGGGCCAGCCCCTGGAGGAGGGGTGGGGGCTCTGAGCTCAGCCTCCTCTGAGCTCCCGGGAGGGGCTGGGGTGTCCTGGGCTGGTGGTTGGGGCCCAGGCCCATCCCTCACCTGAGCACATGTGCTTGTCTCGGTGCAGGATGTAGCCCGCTCGGCAGGAGCAGTAGAAGCCACCCAGGTAGTTGTGACAGTGGTGATCACAGGGTGGTGGCTCCCCTGGGGATGCTTGGCACTCGTCAATGTCTAGGAAAGAAGTGGGCCAGGCAGGTGGTCAGGAGAAAGGAGCTGGACAGAGTCTGGGCCTGGCCTGGGGATCTGGGGACCAGCGATCTTAGTGGCTGATCAGCACTTTTTTTTTTTTTTTTTTTTTTTTTTTTTTAGGCAGGGTCTCATTGTGCAGTTCAAGCTGGTCTTAAACTCACTTTGTAGCCCAGGCTGGCCTCGAACTTGTAACAATCCTCCTGCCTCAGCCTCCCGAGTGCTGGGATTACAGGCTTGTAGCACCACACCCGGCTTAAATACGACTTTTGTGTGCTTTGTTTTTTGGGGTTTTTTTGAGACATGGTCTCTGTGTAGCCCATGCAGGCCTTGAACTCAAGCTCTTCCTGTCTCAGCCTCCTGAGTGCTAGGATTACAGATGTGCACCACCACTCCTTGTACAAACACCTTTTTTTCTTTTCCTTTTATTTGTCTTTTTGAGACTGGGTCTCGCTATGCAGTTCAGACTGGCCTTGAGCTCACTTTGTAGCCCAGGCTGGCCTCAAACTCACAGTGATCCTCCTCCCTCAGCCTCCTAAGTGCTGGGTTTACAGGTGTGTGTCAACATGCCCAGCCAAGGACCTTTTTTTTTTGCAGTACCAGAGATTGAACTCAGAACCTTGCACCTGCCAGGCAAGCACTTATTCCACTGAGCTATATCCCCAGCCCCCAAACACCTTTTTGAAACCAATGAGAGATTGACTGTCCTGCCTAAAGCCACCTAGTAGTGAAAAGAGGAGCCAAGCAAGGTGATGCACCGCTGTTACCCCAGCACGCAAAAAACTGAGGCATCAGGATCTCAAATTTGAGGCCACCTTGTCTCCAAAAACAAGCAACAAAAAGAGTGTCAGACACGAAGCCTGCTGCACCCACCAGGCCTGGGCAGCTCAGGCCGGGGACTTTTGTTTTCCCCAGAGCGCCGGGCCCTTGGCTCAGGCCCAAATGATCAGGGTGAAGGGTTCTTTCTGGAGCGGGGAGGCTGAGGACCGGGTGGCCTAGGAGTCACCCAGCTGCAGATGGCCTGGCTCACCCTCGGCTGCATAGAAGGCTTCAAAGCCTGTGAACGGCTTCTCGTTGGAGTAGTCAGAGTGGAAGATGACGTCCAGGGCGGGCCCCGGCGAGTAGAAGGTGTCGTTGCCAGGTGCCCGCTCAGTGTCCGTGCTCTCCCGTCCACACAGCGTGGCCAGCACCTTGGTCCCTGAGCTCAGCTGTGGGGGCGGAGGTCACAGGGAGGCAAAGCAAGGCCTAGCCCACCCCCAGGTGCCGCGCAGCCCAGGCCGGTCCGGGAAGACCTCCCCCCACACCCCAGCCCGCAGTGCCCCGGGCCGCCCCACTACGCAGGCACCTTGACGAAGTCGTACTCGCACATGTAGGACAGCTCCAGATCGAAGTGAGTGAAGTAGAGGCGCAGGCGGTAGCCGGGTGGCGCGGCCAGGGCCCAGCGGCGCTCCTGGTGGTTGGCGTACCGGCCCGGGAAGCCGGGAGATGCCAGGCGCCCGAACACCGGCTCAGGCCACCTGGGGCCCAGTGGGGTGGCGGCCACCAAGCCCCACAGCAGCCCCAGGAGGACGAGCACCACCCACCTCATGGCGAGCCGTCCAGCGGGCTCTGTGGCTCTGAGCCCAGCTACTCACCTTTGCTCTGTTTGTCCACCCCGGCCCTGCCCCGGTTCTGGGAATCAACCCTGTGACTTCCGCCTGGCCCACTTCCGGGCAGGGCAGGCCAGGCCAGGGGTGATGACAGCCTGGGGACATGTCCTGGGTGCCTTTGCTGCCCTGGATCTCTGACCTTCTTCCTCCAAAGTGGCCTGAGAGGTCACTGGGGACCAGGGGCCCCTCGATAGGGGGACTGGACCATGAGTGTTCCCAGCGGAGGTGCAGCCAACATGGGGCAGGGGCTCCCCTGCTCCCCCCCCCCCCGGCAAGGCCCAGGAAGACAGAAAAACAATGTGAGAAGACAAGCAACTCTGTGACGATAGGACAGCAACGAGGGCAGGTTTTGGTTGTTGCGAGACAGGATTTTGCTGTGTAGTCCAGGTTGGTCTTATACTCGAGGTGATCCTCCTGCCTCAGCCTCCCAAGTGCTGTGGTGGATGGGAAGGATGGATGAGCAGGTGGGAATAACTGTCACCTGTGATTCTAAGCTTGCAATGGAACCAGGGATTGGTGGCACTAGGTCCTCTGGACGTGCTTAAGAGATGGACCATCCCTACTTTCTGCAACTTGGAGACCTCTTTTCAGGGACATAAAACAGAGGGCCCGAGCCCCTGCTGGGGACTGGTCGGGTGCTGAGAACCGAAGCTGCCTCCCTATCCAGCTCCTAGAACCTACCAGCTCAGCAGCTGTGGCTTAGTTGTTGGCATTGATTGAACCTGGGGCCATCACACTGAGCTGCACCTGGGCCTCTTTTATATTTTGAGAGAGAGTCTTGCTAAGCCATCAAGTTGCCTGGGCTGGGTTCACATTGGCAATCCTCCTGCCTCAGCCTCCCAGAGTGATGGGATCACAGAGGGGGTCCACCATGCCCGCATTTCCCACACTCCTAGAGCACTCAGCTGGGCCCCCACATGGATTTCTCTCTTTTTTCCAGGAATGGTGAGCAGCCCAGGAAGCAAGAGCTGGGAGGCCCGACTTTCGGAGCTTCAGGGGTAGAAGGTCGGCACCACCCTGTGACTCGAGGTGACAGGAGGCCCCATGCCTGGCACAGCCATCCCACTGCTGCCTGGTCCACTCTTACGCAGGGCAGCGCTTTTGAGGACCCGTGAACCCTGAGCAAGGACGACACACATCACGCACACACATGCATACTTACCCTGCTAACCGAGTGTAATTAGCCCATTAGCCACAGAGCACAGAGGGGCTGAGGGACTGCGTGGCAGCTCAGGGCTGGCGCACTTAAACCCTTGTCCAGTATGAAGTTGTGATAGGCGTGATGGTACACACCCAGGATCCCAGCACTTAGGAGGCTGAGGCAGGAGGATTGCTACAAGTTTGAGGCCAGCCTGAGCTAGATAGCCA
>PVLD010026011.1:0-22855 GCA_004027595.1 Dinomys branickii | reverse complement strand
TTAAAGAAGAAATTAAAAATTACCTACAAATAAATGAAAATACAAGTACAACCTATCGGAATCTGTGGGATGCAATGAAAGCAGTCCTCAGAGGGAAATTTATAGCAATGAAAGCATATACAAAGAAAATAGAAAGAGAGCAAATAAATAACCTATTGATACACCTCAAATTCTTAGAAAAAGAGCAACAAGCCAAACGTAGACTTCTAATTTACAGAAATTATATGTATGTTAGATCTTACTTTTATTTTTTCACCAATTCTATATTTGAAAGCTATATCTTTGTTGTGTGGATAGAAATGTGTATCTTATTCCATTGGATGCCTCTGCTATGTTTTCCTTTCCCATCTCTCCAGTTGTGGACACCTGGGCCACTTACAGTTTTCCCACTGGACTTGCAAAAATTAGAAAACTTGATATTTACAAGTAGCAGGGCATAGAATACTCATGTATGCTGGTCCAAAAATAGATGGGATCACCCACTCTATAATTTGTGTGCATGTGTGCTTGTGTGTGTGTGTATTTGTCCACAAATGCATCAGCAGAGATATATAGATTATAGGACTAGAGAGAGACACACATATGCATCTATGTTCACATATTCTCTTAACTGTTTTCCAGGAAGTCTGGAAAATATAGGCTCATAACTTTCCAGCCTTTGTATATTATGAGAAGGAAAATTAGAAAGCATAAATGATAGCTCAGTGTCCATTTAACATTTCACCACAGTACACTACATATATTGTAGTAAATTGAAAAGCCCTTCCATGTTCTTTCTGTTGAGATTATAGCAAGGTTCCCTAATCATTCTTGGGCTGTGGATCCTTTTGGCAACTTACAAAAACTATGGTTCCTTCTCAGGATGTCCTTTCTAAATGCATAAGATAAAATTGATGTGAGTACTAGAGGTCTCAATCATATTAAAGTTGCATTAATGCATTAGATAATACCTAGTAATATATCTGAAAATTAGTTGCTGGGGTTTTGAAGACATGAAGAGCAAAAAGGCTATTTAAGGATGTCTTCCAGCAACTGTAGTGTGATACAAAAATGTAACACAATGAGAAAATATCTGCAGTAAAGTCCTAGGTACTGCTGGTGTCCCTGTGCTTTTCCACACTCACAACTGAAGGACATGCCCTAGATTCCAAGTTAGCATCTCTCAGTCCAAACAGGAAGTGAATCGAACTTTGGATGTCGTGAGTCAACCTTGACAACACCCATTTGCTGTCAGTCCCCTTGAGTGTTTCCCGAAGGGATGAGTTCACATGTAACCGTGAAAATGATTCGTCCTCGAAAGGTCTAGAATGGTACATCACAGAAATTCTAAGCCTGCTTCCAGTCGTGGGGCTTTTGCAGCAGAGGAAACACAAGACCTAAGATGGTTAGCGACCCACATCTGCTGCATCAGTGCATCCTCACCGCAGCAGGGTATCTGTGCTCCTCTGTTGTTCTTTTGTGAACTGCTGGTCGTGTAGCGGATGGTTGCTCTTCCTGAGACAGTGTGGGTGTGCGGGTTTGGTGAGAGGAAAAAGCAGAACTGAGTACTGTCCGCCCTGTTCCCCCTGTGACCTCTGCTCGCGCTCAGCTGCAGACAGCAGCGCGCCTCTCCTGTTCTTGTAGGCACCCTTCAGAATGCCCGCCCTCGCTCACCCCCCAAGAGCTTCTAGGAGCTGTCCCTATTCAGATTCAAGCTTCCCCTTGCTTCAGCAGCTCTTCTAGAATCTTATTTTGTGAGGAATCGGCCAAAAGTCATTGTTAGTTTGTCATCCTGACAGCGACATATCAGTTTTACTACTTAAAAAATAGCCATTTAATACCATTTTTAAAGACTGTCTTGAAAACAGAACAAAACAATGAAATATAGCACAGCTACTATGCTAAATACATAGAGTAGGGCTTTATCTTAAGTTTCTACATTTTCAGCACATGTAACATCCCCACAGCAGCCTGATATGGGTTAGTGCTCACCACTAGACAAATGACATCTTAGAGGTCATTCTCTCTAAAGCAGTGTCTCAGATCCTTGGCTACATAATGAAGGAGTTTGCCTAAGTCTGTACCTTAGTCTGCTTGAATCATGTTCACCCAGAAAGAGATACAAGTGTTTTCACTTTAAAAATACCTCAGCTTATTCCAATGTGCACTCAGAAGAGTCTCTGAATGAGTCCCTGACTTGAAAAATTTTTTTGTATCTCTTTTATACCCAAATAACATTGAATGATCGTTAAGAATGAGATTTCTTGGTGAGGTATTCAGTTGCCACATACATTCATCAAACTTCATATTTCATGACCATCCACTCATACACAAACACATTATATGAACAACAAGCCATGTGTTTAAAGTATTCAGGGGCAGGATGGGATTGAGGAGGGTGATAAAACATGGCAATTCCAAATAGCACGCAACCTTTTCAGTGGCCAGAGGACACAGTTACAGTAAGTATAAAATTCCTCAAACTGAGCCATTTGGAAAAGGGTTTTTAAACTTGAACTTGGTACAAAGAATACAGTTATATTACTTGAGATGACCCTGTGATTCATTTTTATAAAGTTTAACTTTGGGAAATTTATGGTAAAATTTATGATTCTGGTTTATTTGACTCATCAGTTGTTCTATTGGCTTAGTATGATTTGAAATCAACTGGGTTTGGAACATATTATCCAGAGTAATTATAATCTCTAGCATTTTGACATTGGCTGCCAACTAGAGTTATATCTGTATGTTCTTTCCATGGAGTGAGGTGTAGGAAGGGTAGGGAGAAGAACTTGGCACGGATGGCTCACTCTTGGGAAGAGGGAGAGAGTACAGATGGCCCTGCCAGTGGGGGTGAGGAATTGTAAGTTGTGAAAGGGATTATATTTGAAGATAGATTATGAACTTTTCCTAACAAAGGTTGATGGAACAAGAGTTAATGGAAAGCTATGCAGCTACACTGAATGAAAAGTGAGACAAAGTTAAATGCATATAAAACACCATATCCAGCTTCTTAAAATGACATTTTCAAACCCTTAAACTGTTCATAGTCAATCCAACAGAGAGCAGAAATTTGGCAATTTAATAGTGTGATTCTTATGTTTTCTTTCGATTTTAAAGGTTCGTGAAATTGTCACTTGCTGTAACAACCAGCCAACAGCTAAGAGCAGATTGCCAGTAATAGAATGAGGAAAAAGAGACCACATGAAGGATAAAACTTATCCTTAGGGTTACTCTGAAGAAAAAGTCATAGGGGGGAAAACATCGCTCCAGTACCCTTCACATCTCCTTAACAGTACTCATTTTTACAAAAGATTACAATAGTCCATCTATCAGTGTCTCTGCATCAGTACACAGTTTGGAGCAAGTTCTTTTACTTTGTTCATTCTCAATAAATTTCCCTTTATTTTGTCCTGTTCTCTCTGATTCTACTCTGCTAAGTGACAGTTAATTTGACATATGACTTCTTGCTAACGGATTGAAAGTTAATGCATTCATTAAAAAATAATAACAAACATTTATTGAGTGCTTTTGTATGTCTGCAAGTGTACTAAAAGTGTTCACATATATTATCTCCAAGCAAGTTAACATTTTCATTTTGAAAGGATTCTACTAATTGAATCCAAGAAAATGGTCAAAGTGACACAACTTGATGCTCCTGGCAGGGAAAAGAAGATATATTTATTGACTGGAAAACATAACCAAACTTCTTAAATCACAACTGTGGTCTAACATCTACTTTATCAGTGGCAAGATAATGATTAGAAATCAATATAGAATATATGTCAGTTAGACAATAGCATCTTTTTACGAACTACAGTCATTAGCCACTACTTGAAAATGCCTGAACTTTACTTTCTTATCAACATTAGAGAGAATAGAATAATTAAAATCTTTGTGGATGATTGTGGGGATTAGCTTTGACTATCTATCTACTTTTAATTATCCATATGTATTTTAGTTATATGAGTACTGTCACCACTGACCCCTACTCCAGCACTACTTTCTCTGTAGTGCTGGGATCAAGCTCAGACCCTAAATATGCTAGACAAGTGTGCTACCACTGAGCTACATCCCCAAACCTTGACCCAGTTTTTGGAAACTGTATGTTCAATGTCAGTTTTATGGTTTCTATGGACATTAGTTTAGGACAGTATTTTGCGGTACTGGGGAATTGAACTGAGGACCTTGCGCTTGCCAGGCAGGCACTTATTCTACTGAACTATATCCTCAGCTCTAGCGCAGTATTTTGAAAATCTTTAATCTATCAAGAACTTCATCCTGCTTTAGAACAAGCATACTGGCATATTTGCCCTAGTTTCTTACATTCTAAGTTAGTAGATGAATAGATAATATTAGTGTGAGGAGGATATTTTTATGAAGAATTGTAACATTTGGAAACTATTTTAATATTTTAGTTTATTAACATGTATTCATTGTACATATTATAATGTGGTTTAATGTGATATTTAAACACAGACATTCAGTGTGCACTAATGAGATCAAGTCTCCCTTTCCCTGCCCTCCTCCGGCTCCTACTAAATTCTAGAAATCACTATGCTGCATTCAGCTGACTTACCGTTAGCTTCCGCATATGAGAACATGCAGCGCTTCTCCTTCCATGCCAGGCTTCCTTTACTTCATAGAATGTCCTCCAGTCCAATCACTTTGCTACTAATGACAGGACTACATTCTTTGTGGTTGAATAGTATTTTACTTTGTGTGCATTTTCTGTATCCACTCATCCTTTAAAGCACTTATATTAATTCCATGTCTCGGCTTCTGTAAATAGTGCCACAATAAAGACGAGCATGCTGTCATCTTTTTGGTATCATGATTTCATCTTTAATTTCTCTTTGTCCAGAGCGATATGGTTGGATCATAGGGCAGATCTACTTTTAGATTTTTGAGGAAATTCCATATGTTTATCATAATGTATATGAGAATTCACATTTTCATCAGTAGTATATAACATTTCCTTTTCTATGTATTGTCATCATCAGCTGCTATTTTTTAATAATAACCATTCTAACTGGAGCAGGATAAAGTCCCACTGTAATTTTAATTTATAGTTTCTTGATGGTTAAGAATACTGAGTATTTTAAAATATATTTATTATCTGTATGTTAGTCAAAAGTATCCCCTCAGATCACTTGCCCATTTTTAAGTGTGATTATTTATTTTCTTGTTGTTAAGTTTTTGATGTATGTTATATTTCCTGGACATAAATATTTTATAGTTGGCAAATATTTTCTCTTGCTCTGCAGGTTATCTCTTCACTATTTTAATTATTTCACCATGTAGAAGCTTTACAATTTAATGTAATCCTATTTGTCTACTTTTGCTTTTATTTTCTATTCTTCTGGGGTCATATCCAAAAATTATTGCCTATATCTTCATCCCAAAAAAGGTCCTTCATGTTCTCTTATATTAGATGAATATTTCAGGTTTTATAATTTTTATTGTACTGGTCTTTGCTTTCCTGGTTAAATTTATACCTGGGTACTTAATTTTTTTGCCTATACAACAAAGCAAATTGCTTTCAGTGTTTGTTTCTCAGAAATCTCATTGTGGATATACAGAGACCATAGTGAACTTGAAGATTCATTTTGTATGATTCAATTTTGCTACACTTACTTACCTAAATCTGACGGAAATTAAATTTAGGTTTTTCTATATGTAGGAACAATCCTCTGTAAACAAGAATACTTTTATTTCTTTTCTCCCTGTTCATATGTCTTTTATTTATTTCTCTTGCCTAATAGCTCTTGCTTAAACTTGAAGTACTATGTTGAATTAAAGAGATGAGTGAGGACACTCTTTCCTTTTCCCAGATCTAAAAGTGGATGAATACCAGTTGAGGGCGGGGAGCTCACTGTAGTGCCCTGTGGGAGTGCACAACCAGCCGGAGGCTGAAACGTCTCTGATGGAGGCTGCAGAGTCTGCAGTGGAAGTCAGGAGTTAGTGTCCAAGGCAAAGGCAAAGACTGGAGCTCCTCTTAAAAAAACAGAAGCAATCCTTTCCTTTTCATTTCCCCTTTATGCGGTTCAGTTTAGCAGCCTATTATTTGGTGCCACTCACACCCAGGGCCGGCCTTCTGTCTTTAATAAATCACTTCAGCACCACCCAGGTCCAATTGCTGATCCAAGTTAGTTTATATTTCTTATTTGAGTTGATACAATCAATGAACTATCATAGGAGGTAAATAGGCTTTATTTTTAAAATGTGTCTTAGAGTATTGGTTTGATATGCAGTGTCAGCATTGGTTCTAGCTAGGCATAGTGGTGTGGTCTCCCTGTAGATTCTTCACTGATATCAGTGGTACAATGTGTACCACGGGCTAGTGAAGGTACCCACTGTCTCTGGGATCCAGACATGGGTGGGACACACCAGCAGCTCAGGAGGGTGCAGTTCAGATAGCAGCAACGGTGGGTTACTCAGTGTGCAGGTGGGCATTCCTACAATGGGAGTGGTGACAGCGGTTGAATGACTGATGTTTCCTCAGACACTGCTAACAAAGTCCCTTGGCTCTGGAAGTCCCAGCAGAGGCAGGGGATTTGGAGGAACTGAAGCCAGACTGGGCAGTGATGGAGGCTGTGATGCTGCACGGGCAGAGATGGTAGTAGGAGCTGCAGTAACCACTTTGTGGGGCTTTCATTCGGTCCTGAGAGCAGTGTTTGTTCAGACACAGCATACAGTGGGCTGGAAGGGGGAGAATGTGGATGGGGCAACATCAGAGACCATGACATTTGCTCCTGTCACCTTCAGCAGTGTGTGTCCAGGAGCACACTGACAATTGGATGCATGGTGTTTGGTGTTTGCTCCTAGCCTCTGCAGTAGTGCGTGCAGACAGGTAAGGGTACTGGGCATCAGGAACTGTGTGGGAGCCACCTTTCAGTCTCAGAATTAGCATGACTCCACATATTACTGGCCAGGCCTTGGTCCTAGAGGACACTTTCCCTGATCTTATGGCTCTCAAGGATAGCATCTTGCATTCTCCTGGGTTCTGTAACATTGTTATGCTGAGAGGCTTATTGGTTTTGTGATATTGTAACCCCTTTGCTTGTTTGTTGCAAGGCTTATGAGTTCCCTGAGATAGAAATATGCAAGAGTTTCTGATCCCTAGAGTGGTCTTATCCAACATTTAGGTATATCAGAGTAATGTTTTCTACTTAACGTTAAAATTGTGTCAGTCCGTAGCTGGTAAATTATTAATTGTGCTGGTGCTAACAAAGGCACTTTAAAAGATCTAGCTAAAATTATTAACATGTTTCATTATATCAGCACTCATAAATTCATTCTGGTTTGGCAAAAAGGAGAAAGAACACTAGTTTATGAAATTTAATTCATTTGAGCAATGAATAAAAATAGAATAAGGAATTTTTCCTTTAGTTTTAGAATATTTTGCTCCTCTACTCTGGAAATTTTGCTTGTTAATCTGTAGGGCTATGTTAGAGGAAATGAATTCTGTGCTGGGTAAGTTTTTAAGGTCACACATTCAGTACATATTTAGTTGATATTTCTCAGTAGTTTGTTATTAATGTCAGTAAAGGAGATCTATACTATTTCTTATTTATGTCAATTTCTTATTGGGGGTTGAAGGTATTTTAAATATACTTGTATCTAGATTGTAGCCTTGGGTTTGATTATTCCATGCACAGATTCTATGCCTCATATGGTAATTTGCTTTCCACATTTACTGAAAGATGAGCAAGATTTTTAAGGGTTATATCTAGGGATGACTTATCCTTCACTCCAGGGCCCCTTGCTTCATAACAACATGAAGACATTCAGAATGATCCTGCATTTCTGACATTGCAATTCCTCCCTTTTTACCTGTCTTCATCAACTGTTAAAGTGCTACTCAAATTTTTTGCTTCATCTTAGAACTCGTCTTTATGTTTCCAGACCCACACATGATCTTTCCAATTCCTAGTCTTAGCACATGTATTTTATATTTTCAAGACATTTATTATTCTTATTAAAAATTTTTTTTTTGGTACCAGGAATCAAATTCAGGGCCTGGGGCTGGCCAAACAGGCACTGTGCAGCTGAGCTACATTCCCAGCCCCCTCAATATAGTTATTAAAGTTAGTAGTACTTGGTGAATTGTACATTCTTTGAGAATTTAAATAGTAGCAAATACTGACCTCACTCTCAAACTGTGTCCTGCTATATTCCCAGGCAACACAATGAATTTACAAATAGGCTGCTGGATACATTAAGTTGTTGAGAGAAACACAAACACTTGACACCTGTCAGTTTTTTGCATGAACTACAAACTGGAGGTGTTTCAGAACATTAATATTAGATCATGCTGTATTGCTTTTACCATATCGTGTTTTCTGAAGATGATGTATTTCTGGAATAGTCGATATGACAAAAAAGCAAATACTATGCAAAGCATAAAATGTGGCCAAAATGAGGCAGCAGTGACCAATCTGATCCCGATATTTGAGAACCTGGGCTGTGTTGTATAGGCACATACTTCACCTTAATACATACAGTTAAAATAAAATGTTTCCTTTCAATTTTATGTATTATTTTAAACGGCTAAAGTGTGATATAAATAATAAGCTAGTGGGACTTAATCTCATAATAAGTGAGTCTGTGTGTTGCTTTTTCCTTTTACACAAGGTGAAGGCCGTGAAGAAAATGTGAGCTCTTAAAGATACTAATTTGGGAACCTCTGTGATGCTATGATTCCTATGCTTTGTAGGATGCCAGCTGCCACTGTGGTAGACATTCAATGGTTACTTCTATATTTGAAACACCTTACGCTTGTGGATCTAGTTGTGAGTTAAACATAGTTCTGTTTTCCTATGAAATGCACCAAATTTATTGGAGATCTTACACTGAGAAGATTATAAGCATCAGATACCCGTACATGTGTATGCCTACACAAGATACCTCTTATGAAATGCAGTGAGAACTTTCCCTTTGGCAGTTACTAAAATATAGGTCATTCTTAAATTACCTCTACAAGTCAACTTCTCTTAATAAAAAGACTTTTCTGTGTATCTGAACTCATACATATCTGAGAGGATGAAGGAAGAAAAGAAAAAGATCTTTCATGCAATACCAGACACTTGGTATAATAAAATCTTCATTAATGAAGGTGATGGTCAGTGCTAGTCTGGACATTGGACATCAGTGTCTGAGTCAATAAGAGCAATCCCATAAGAATACTTAGAAGTTTGGTTTTGGAGGAAGCCTACCTCCACAAAGTCATATTTCTGGTGATGCTTTATCATCACATTCCAGATAAATTGCAGACTTGCACTACAGCCTCTGCCTCCCTGTACTTTTATGTTGGATAGCAGCAAATTAACATCGGGCAATTTCTTATGTTTAGCAAGAATCGTTTCCAGAAGGACTTGTACATGTGACATAAGAATTTCTTATACCATTAGGTAGGAAAGTTTCTTCCTCTGAGGTATTTTCTGGAAAGGACAATCAAGAGCCTGGTATCATGCAAGAAAAAATTGAAAAGCCCAAATCAATGAATATTGGCATGGACAGATGGCAGAGGAAAATAGGAGAGGATCTAGCAAGAGTCCTGGAGAACATAGAAATCATGCTTTGCTGATTTTACAGTTTTGCCTCAGGCAAGCCCTGGAGCAACCAGACAGTTTGTCACTGAAAAGCAGAATTTGTAGTTTATTTAAGAGGATATGGATCTTAAAATATCTTTCTCGTCTTTAACTTCACTAGCAAGGGTTTCTGTGGACAGATGGGGCTAATGACCAATTTCCTGTAGGTAAATTTTGGGGGTTGTCCACTATTAATAAGTTGTAAAAATTTAAAAATTTCTGTTACTATTCAAATAACTTGCTGCGTATCTACCCTTTGGTCTTTGGTGAAATGTGAAATGTTAAAGTCAGGAAGAAAAAGATTGAAAAGTAGTTATTGCATTTTGTACAAAAACAATTTGAGTGGTAAATATGATATCTTGATTATTGCTGCATTGGTGAATATCAAAAGTAGGGATAATTTTTATTAGCCCCCCAAAAGCTATTATTTACTACCTGCATTGAGGTGCTATAATGAATCAGCAGTGGGCTGACTCTTGTTAGCAAGAGTGTCCCTAAAATTTGAAATAGTGCAGACAAGCGTGATCCCATGTCTTAATTTGATGTTGGAATGTTATTGAACAGGCTTGGCAGAAAGTTTATTTAATTATGGAAGACATATTCATTTGATTGTACTTTTTAGTATTTAATTAGAGTCAATACTTTAAAAACTTATGTGTTAATTTATAGATGTCTCTCCAATAAAAGAGATCATCTCAGAGGTTATAGTGTTATTTCTCTCCGGTTCATTTATCAATTTTGGATCTATTACCAAATCCATTTCAGTGTTCCTTTGATGTACTGATTATGTACATCACCCTTCCCAGGATGCTTTGAACTACTTCTGTTTGGAGAGGCTCCCTTATTACTTAATGATTGGAGTAAAATATTTGTTTTATGGTCACTCTATGTTTATGTAAGAGTTATATTTTGGATAATTATGCTGGGACACCAATCTTAGGTATAATCATTGTAACATTTCCTGGCCCATCTCTTTAAATCAATGATAACTCACACTATTAACTGATGGAGACCACTACGAAGCAGCCCTGAGCAGGTCTTAAATTAACCAATTGGCTAAAGACTATAGCCTCAGGCATCTCATTCTTGGGTGAATTAATTTAATACCTTACTTGGAGAAGTCCTTGAGTGGTTCTGCCCTCCTTGAATACTCCCCTCTCTTCTTCTGATAACCAAATAAATATGGACCACTCAGAGAAGGTCTTGGTCTTAGCCCTGAGAGAATCTGAAATTCTGTGGAGCCCTGAAATCATTCCATTCACCTCTTTTTATTTAGCCTTTGCCATACACTCACTCAGGAGATTGTAGACCTGATCAGCCCACAATAACTAAGGGATATTATTAACCCAATAATTAACTATTTAGAATTCAAGACAGTCGATGTGATAATTTGGGTGAGAAAATATAGTAATTAGGATGCATTTGAAATTACTCATGTGCATGTAGCATATGTTTTCTGGCCAGAAATGATGGAATTTAACTGGAATATATGTTGTTTCCCTAAAGCCACACTACCTTGGCAACTGAATGAAGTATGTCTGAGAGATGGAAATGCTAGGACATAAAACATAATTGTTGAGCAACTAATATATGTTAATATATGTAGGACTATTCATGTCTTACATTAGCTTTAAAAATGATTATGTATTATAAAATTATGATTTTTGCTTTAAAGATGAGAAGACAAATTCAAAGAGGTAAATTTGTTTGGCCAAAATGCATTTTACAGATTAAACCCAAGTTTGTCAGACTCTAAAGTCATGTTCATTCTGCGACTGTGTCTAACAGAATTTTTTTTTACGAAGTTAGTTGGAAGTTATTAAAAAAAAAAGGAAGTTATTAGATAAATGAGGGTATTTACTAATTGATCAAAATCATCAGACTTTTCTTCTATGAAGATGAAAAATCTCAGTCAAGAATTTCTAAGCACAGTCCCATTATTGTGTTACCAAGAATGCAGAAAATTTGCACTGCATGGATTTACAATGAATGAAAAAAAATGGAATATCAAAATATTTACAGAATAATTTTAAGGCAAGTGCTTATTTGTAGTGATACACTTAATAGCAGATATCAGCTTTCTCTAAGCAAACACATTCCTTGGCTTCTGATTGGGGCAGATATTAAGGCACTCATGCAACATGTCCCTGTGGCATGTAAAGGGGACATGTCCTCTTTTCTATGCCTCAGTTAGTACAGGTGTGGGCACTCACGATTTTTGCAGATCAGTAAGTTACTCTTTTCTGAAATTCTGCAACTTTAGTGGGTGATGTAAATTTATGGAGACAGGAGGAGGTCAGTTTCTTCGTGGTGGTCAAGGAAGCACATGAATCAGACTATTTATTCAGAGCAATATTGGCTACAGCTCCTGCTAGGTCAAACCTTTGGAGTTTCCTTGATGTGGCCGAGATAGCTGTCATTTTCACAGCATCTATTTCATTCTGCTCTTATTTATTTCACTAAAATTTAAGCTGAGTACAAGGCTGATGATTACAGATTTAAATGTCTGTCTTACCTTGCAGCTAGCTTCAGCTAAATGACCAAGTTTGAAACAGTGGGAAATAAGCAGAATTGATGGGTGCAAACACAGGGTCCTTCTCTTGCCAGAACTATGTTTTTCTTTTCCACAGGCTTAAATGAAGTTATTGAAACAACAAAGTTTTGGCTTTGGGAAAAAGGACAATAATTTTTTTTTAGGATTAGCAATAAAGCAGAAGAAATATAGTCTCCTGATGAACTTTTTCTGAAGGTCTGAATCAATTTGAAAGACTAGTTGCTGCCTTCTGTGAGAAAGAAGTCTGATAAGCATAATCCACAATATTTGAGTGTGTCTGCTAGAGAACCTTAATCTCTTTCCTGTCTAGTTTGTTTATTTAGATACTTTCCATTTTTAAATGCTTAACTTACGGACTTCATCACCTTTGTGTACCACTGTTGCCTTCTATTAATGTCTTTGATTGAATAAAACATTTAAAAGTGGTTTCTGCTGCCTGCCACCAAGAACTCTGACGTGATTTTGGTCACACTTTGTCTTAGACTCATTTTGGGTTCTCCTGAAGCCTCTGCTATGGCAATCACGGTTCTTTGCTGATGACTTTCAATATGCCATTGCCAGACACTAAGTGTTCTCTCAAAAGTGCAGAATTTATTAAACATGAGTTTAACAAACATGGGGACAGCTGTCACCATCAAGCATCATCTCTCTCAAGGAAAGTGAAAAAAAATGACACAGACCACTATAGATAGCATGAAGGAAACTGCGGGAAAAGATCAGAAGAAAAATATAGCTTGTTTATTAGCTCCTAGGGAACTGATCCTGAGGGTCTAGTCTCCAGCGCCTCACACTGTGCCTGATGCATGGTTGAAGTCTAAGCAATGTTTGTTTAATTGTCCGCTGAATCTGCCATTGCATTATGAGTAACAGGAGGAAATAACTCCCATTGCATCCCTACTTAGGGACTTCTTAAAACTTATTTGAAAACCCCGTATGTAGATCTGGATGAGGACATAAAAGCAAACGCAATGCTATTCTCTCTGTACCTATGTTTTTCTAATTTCTTTACTAGGGCGACTTTTTCAGTGAGATACCTTTGTGCTCTTTCAGAACCATCCCTTACCTTTTCCCAGGGAACTGATCAGCATGGAATACACCAGCAGCTTTCCTGTGTGCTCAGCTTCCTGTTGGGTTCCAGTTCTCCACTGAAGAGCAACGAAGGCAGGCAGAAAGGAGGGGTGGGAGTGAGGCTGGGGCTGATGTGCTCTGTGGAGCAGTCTTGCATTAGAAGGCCTCTAGCTGAGAATTGCTGCTTATCTCAAAGATTCTAACTTTTCCTAGCAATTTCTTTCTCACATTTGAGTAAGTGCTGCCTTCACTTAGTTCTCAGGAACTATGGGTAATAACAGTTTAGATACCATCAGTGCAGGGCCATGGCTCTATCCCTTGCTTCCTTGTATAATGGTCATTATAGACAGATCTTCATTGAGTTACCATGTTTGCATGTGTGTGTGTGTGTGTGTGTGTGTGTGTGTGTGTGATTTGTTTCCTGTTGCCTTTTGGCTGCTGTTTTCTTTGTCTAGTTTGCTACTTGACCGTGGTGGCAGCTAGCCTGTGAATTAACAAGGAGACCCACTACACAGATGCTTGCAAAGGACAAGAGTATTTTATTCTTCAGATGAGCATCAGAAGACAGGCCAGTGCAGGGCTGGTAAGCAGCTGTGCCATCTCTGACACATAGCTTTCACTGAGAGAAGAGTTCAAGTTGGCTTCTCTGGCCTTTTCCATTTCTCAGCAACAATATTGATAAAAGCAAATAGTGGGGCTCACATACAATCCCTTCAAGTACGAGATCCCAGGGTAGTGCACACAGCATTTCTGCTTATATTGAAAGGACGTTGCCACCATCGCTGCAGTCTGGTGAAAGAAAAGCTAAGAAATCCAATCTTTCTTTGGGCTGTAATGTGAGGTGCTGACACTCTATTGCTATGGAGGAGAGTGAAACTTGTTACTGGGGGGAACTAACATAAGGCTAAACTGCTGATTTAGTTCAAGGGGAGCTAGCCAGACAGTTATGATGTCCCAGCAATGCAAAACTGCCCATGATGCCCTTACTCATCTATTAACTAATGACCTGGCTGGAAAACAGGCCTTGAGAGAGACACTTCCAATAGGACAAATGGGGCCAGGTAAGAGGCCAGAGAACGTCCTGTAGAAACAGAGGGAAGGGTATTTACTCTAGGTTTACAGCTCTATAAAGCTATTGAAAAGTAAGTGATTAGCTGTGGTTTGAGGTCACCAAGTTAATCACCTGCAAATTGTTCATCCTTGTGTGAAGAAGAACCTGGGATGGTTCTGCTTGCTGATGAAAAGTGATCCACGTGAATCTTCTTACCAAAGCTTGCTATAGCTTGCAAGAGCCTGCTCCATGGCACAAGTAAAACTTTATCACTTAATCCTGCACTTTACTGACTTATGCTGAGTCAGTGACTCAGTCAGTGGAAACCAGAAATGACCTAGACGAGGTCTGTCAAACTCCTCCCACCAAGAGAGCTACCTAGTATGAGACCGACCAGCACCTCTACAGTTTTCTCTATGAAAAAATAAAGGGTGCTTCAGCCCAACCTGCACACAAAGCCAGCTGTACATTCCAATCCCTCTGAGGCTCAGAGTAACTATGTGGTTTAGAAAACAAGAGGGGGGCTGGGGATATAGCTCAGTGGAATAAGCGCCTGCCTAGCAAGCGCAGGGTCCTGAGTTCAATCCCCAGTACTGCCAAAGAAAAAAAACAAAACTAAACTAGAAAACAAGAGTGACTTTCATGCATTCAAAATATACTCCTCAAATATCGCTACAATACCGGGCCCCATGGTAGAAGCTAGGGAATTTCTTCATCATTGATATCTTAGAAATAAATCTTAATTGGTGTAAGAAAAACTAGCCTTAATGCTTCTTTGCCTGGGGAGAAACAACCCTTAACTCCTCTGCTCATGAGATGAATAAATCAGTAGCACTAGAATGAAAATGGGCTGTGCGGATCCTGGGGCTCAAAAAGTTTCCTACGGGAACATTACAGGAGGGGACGGGAGAGTCCTTCAAACCATTCTGTTTGAGGCACTTAGCCTCCAGAGTTTTAAGGAGCTGGGCAGGCATTTTATGAGCCATTGAATGTTCATTTACAGCTCCATTTGGCCTTCTGACCTAGGCTACTTTGTGTTTCTTAAGAAAAATACCATAGAATGGATAGTTTGCAAAAATAGAAATTTATTTCTTATGATTGTGGAGGCTGGCAAGTCTAGGACAAAAGTACAAGCACTTTAGGAGGGCTCTCTGGTCTTGTCCCACGTCAGAAAGAAAGAGAGCAGAGGAGAGGGACAGGGAGAAGGAGGGGGAGGGGGAGGGGAAGGAGGAAGGAGAGGGAGAGCGGGAGGGGGTGGGGGAGGGAGAGTCCCACTTCGCTGTTTTATATACAAATACTCCTATAATAATGATAATAATTCATTTCTGAGGCTGGTGACTTCATGGCCAAATCACCTCTTAAAGGTTAAATCTTTTAATACTGTTTTGCTGGTTATTAAATTTTAACATGGGTTTTGCAGGAGCAAACATTCAAACTATAACATTGCTACATTTCAAGACTATGGGACTCCATGTATTAAATTTTCAGGAGTGTCAGGCATTAGCGGTTCTGCAACAGGGAAGGCAAGAAAGATGAGGAAAGACCAGACCCTTGGGTCTGGCTGTGTCTCCAGCAGCATTATTGAAGAAGGTAACTGTAGGGGCAGGATCTTTATTACAGGATGATGGTAGCGGTGGTCTAATACACAGGGTTCTGGTAGCTGAATCAGGTGACTAATAATCCTCCAGTGAAAAGCCCCTTTGAAAGAAATTGATCCTTTACTCAGTAATTATGTTTCCAGTTTTGCTTCTTCAATTTATAGCTGTAATACTTGTATATAATCTTTTCTATTTCAAATACCTTTAGTAGTTTGTTTGTCTATCTGGATACTGACAGATTCAATCAGGCTATGACCATTAATTAGAGCACAGGAACTTGACTGAATTAAGAAATGCCTGCCGTGTTAGCATACCACAGCTTCAGGTGTGTTTTTGGTGTGCCGGTGAACTGAGGGCGTAAGACCCATTCCGCATGAATGTGGCACCTACCAATAGGGGTGTATCTTGGACAGAGTAAAAGGGGAAGGAAGACAGCAGCGTCTTGGTATGGGAGGAGCTTCAGCCTTCGCCATCCGGTCTTCGAACTCTGGCCTCCCGTTTCCTCAGCCTTCCAGAGTAGACTCATACGAGTGATTGCAGTGAGCTTCCAGGCCTTCGACCCCGCACTGGTGCTGCATGCTTGACCCTTCTTGTTCTGCGGCTTCCATCTGCTTGGGCTAGGCAGCTACTTGACCATCTGTCTCCAAGTACAGAGACTACCATCGTGGATTCTTCCTGACCCGACCCTGCAGATGACTATTTTGGAATCTTCTGCTTCTGGGCCTTTAAGCCTATCTAATAAATCCATTTGAACAATGAAACCTGTGTTTGCTATTGATTCTGTCCATCTAGTAAACCTCAACCAGGACACAGGAAATGGGAAAGTGTTGGTTGTTTAAACAAATGTTCATGAGCAAACCATAAAATGGCAACAACTACTATAAAACTATAGATGATGTTCAATGAGCTTTTTAGTTTCTATTTTCAAACTCTTTGTATTTTAATGTGTGACGAGGAAAGAACAGGTAACTGTCCTGTTGCTGGGACAAAATGCCTGATACCCATAACGTAAAGGAGAGGTGTATTTTGGGTCACAGTTCCAGAATGTTCAGTCCATGGTCAGCTGGTTTCAAGGCAGAAACATCGTGGCAGAGGGGCCTCCTGGTACAGGAAACCTGCTCTTCCCATGGCGTCCTGAAATAGTGAGATCAAGAGACCCTGAGTGATAAATGCCCTTCAAGAATCCACCTCTAGCTACCCACCTCCTGCAAGTGGCCCTTACTTCCTAACAGCATGTTCAAATATGAGCTCATCAGTGGATTAACCCAGCATCCCCTTAATCCAGTCACCTCATAAAAGCCACATGAGGACATGTAAGTCTTTAGGGGAATGTTTTAGGTCTAAACCATAGCAGTAGTGAGCTGTACATTGAATGTGATAAAAAGCCTGTTTTAAAAGTGTCTGCTCCTTGTTTGTTGGCTTAGAGTCTCAGTTAAATTTATGTTTGCAGTCTTAGCAATTTCCATGAGATAAGAAATGATAATTTGGACAGCACAATTGCTATTTTAGATAACGTGGACATATTATAATCGCAGTCTCAGATAGTCTTCTTTCTGAGAGGCTATTTGTTTGCTTAGCATGGGAACATAGAGAAATGTGGAGGAATGCTCTGTTTTCCCTGGCAACTGTAGTAATCTTTGTCCCCCGGAAGACACATGACTGGCCATCACAGTGACTTAACACTGGGTCACTGACAATGGACCATTTTACCCCCTCTTCCCTCAGAATTCCAATTAATATATGATCAGATGTTGATGATTCTTCCTTGTTTCAACCCTGTGCATAGTATAGCCAGACACATTTCACAAAATTAAAGCATCACCTTGATATCCCTTGGAAATAAATTTGAACACAATTAGAAACAAGTGAAATAGCCACAAGCTCAGGCAAAATCAGAACTGTGCACAAAATAGCTAAGAAATGTAGTTCATAAAGCAAATGAACTAAAAGCTTAGGTAAGTGAAGTGTAGTTGATCACAAAATAATGGAATTTATCAGACTAAAAAAGCAGAAGGGCTGAGCCAGGAAAGGCCAAAATAACTCTGAAAAGCTGAGTTAGACCAACCTAAGAGGTCAGTGAAGAAGTGCTAATGGACTCAGAAATGGGAGCTAACAGTTCACCTCCCTTGAAGCATTCTGAAGAGTATGTTAATTTAAAACCAAGATAAAAGAGCACCGCACAATCTTGAAGTGCAAGAGAAATTATGAAATATCAATATATGTGTGGTAGACAGATTTTAATAAAAATGGAAAGGCCATCAAGGTACAAGATACAATGGGAAAAATTACAGGGGAATGAATACACACGAAAAGGAGGTGAGAAGTAGAGGGCTGTGTTTGAGAGTTTCATCAAGAAAAATGAAAATAAACTGTGGTAGGTGCAGAGAAAAATTTAAAAGTTATAGTGTTTTGTTGTTTTTGTCTTTATGATATTATATTTCAAATCAAATAACACAAGAGGGGTTCGGTCACTCCGGGATGCTTAGTTGGGACTTTGCTCTGACATTCGAAAGTTTGCCTAAATGAGAACATCTAGAAGAGTGACGGGTGATGTTATTATTGATTCCTGTACATAATAGGCTTGGATAAGGATGGTCTGATGCAGCTACATAGGTGGTCATTCCTCTTACGGGGAAGGGGAAACACATCAGGAGGATTCCTGTGGCAATGGTTGGTAGAGGATTGGTCAGGACCTTGGAAACATGGGTAAATAACAAACACCTTTCTCTTCCAGCACAGTGACCTTTATCTTCTTGAAAATGGCATTAGGACAAAAAGTTCACTCTCCCCAGAATAGTGGTAAAAGAATATCAAAGTCCTTTTTGTGCCTGCCCAAGTAATTAGTTGGACCAAATCATACCAGTATCTCAGGATTAGGTATGGTGATGAAAAAGATGGATGTTCAGTTACAAAAACTGATGATGGAAAGAATGAACAAAACAAAAGTGAGAACTAACAGGGAGAAGGAGAAGCTGGGACATATCCGTTGGTGATATGAATTGACCTGAAGGAATCTCAAGGGTTTGAACAGCCAGTTTGCGTGAACTATTAGGTGCTGAATTTATGGGAATGTGACTGAATTTTCCTGGAGCTCTGTTTTCAACAAAAAATCCCCAGTACTTGTCCTTTGAGCATTTTCTGTTCTGAATCCTGTACTACATATTAAACAAATTGATTTCAAATCAAGTGGGTGAATTAAGTTTCACAGTTTGATGCCTTCTAGACACAGAGAGCTATTTGGAAAATATCCAGAAGTGTGAGAAGCACACAGGGAAACTTGAAAACATCCAAAATGTGGAGAAGGACATTGACCTACACCAAAACATCACTATGGCCTAGATGCAGAACACAGTGTCAAATGGTGGAAGGCACTGCTAAGCCATTTTCTACAGGCAGGTGATGATAAGATTGTAGCCCATGCATTAAAGAGAATTTAAAATTCTCTTCACGTGAGGCTAGAATCAGGCTTGTCACTCCAATTTACAAAGTGGCATGGGCACTTTTCATCTCCAGCAGCAAGGAATACTCAGAACAGGAACTTTTGACATCTTCTAATTCAGGCTACTAGTTTATAGGAAGATGCCACTTACGATGTGGAGAAGACAAAGGTAATCACAACCAGGACCTGAATTAAGCTTCTCCTGACTGACCTACTGCAGATTCAATGGTCTTGACATTTCTGAGAGGTGAAAACTCCAGCTACTGTGTCTTCAGAAGACCTATGTCCAGACCTGGAGGAGTGTCTAATAAAAAGGGAGAAGAGAAAAGTATATGCAATGCATAACAGGGGCTGGGGATATAGCTCAGTGGAATAAGCGCTTGCCTAGCAAGCGCAGGGTCCTGAGTTCGATCCCCAGTACCGCAAAAAAAAAAAAAAAAAAAAAAAAAAAAAAAAAAAAAAAAAAAAAAAAAAAAAAAAAAAAAAAAAAAAAAAAAAAAAAAAGAAATGCATAACAGAATCCAGGGAAAAGGGCAAAAATCCACAGCAACAACTACAAAAGGAAAAGTAAATTAAAAATAGAAGAATAAGTTTATTTAGTGATTAAATTTATTTAATAATCTGCTGACACATGTTTTAGGAGATGAATGCAGGTCTTTATTTAAAAGAATAGGAAATTATGGACCTAATTTAAGTAAATGTAAAAAAGGAAAGATAGAAAATATAGTCATTATTAGGTGAAAAAAATTTAATACTGGTATAAGCATTTACCTTTGGGTATTTGGAAGCTATTGCTGAAAAATCAGGCAAGTAGAGATAGGGGACAGTAAGACAGATACATGAAGAGCAGGAAAGAAATTAGGTGTTAGGTGAACTCTAAATAACTTCTGGTTGAGTTGTAGAAGATTCCTGGACTCAATTAGAAGACCAGCAATAGTTGATAATATAAAAACTGTACATTCAGAATAGGAGATATGAATAGTCAGAGTTCTGAGTGAGGTTACTAACAAATCATCTACCAAGATATTGTTTTTTACTTTGATAAGGCTCCTAATTTCACTGAGATCAGCTTGACACCTCTACTGTGACAATGAGTTGCTGTATCATAGTTTTTGTACAATGGCATTAAATAAATAGTCTAAAAAGAGTGAGACAAGAAAATGTTGATTCCAATTCTGGAGTTCTTATGCCCATGTCAAATGATCTTTGTTGATAAATTTGCTCTGTGTTCAGGGTTGCTCTTTTAACGATACATACTTTTTATTTATTTGCTCATTTCCTTCTTTATTTAAGAATTTGTTGGTGCGAGGGAGCAAACCCAGGGCCTCACATATGCTAAGAAATCACTCTATTCCTGAGATACTCTCTCAAACCTACTTATTTACGTTTGCAACTTACGAACTTCTTAGAGAATGGATGACACTCAAAGTTCTAAGCATATTTCTTCTTAAGATTGATGATGGATATTCAAAACATATCAAAAATACTGAGACTAATTGGCTGACTGAGGGAATGTTGGAGTTAAGATGAGCAAATCACTTTGGGAAGGTAAATAGGAACAACAATGTGAGTTATCTTAACAATATGTTAAAAGTAGTAACATTTAGTAATTAGTTTTACACAGCATATGCCAGATGTGTTAGTGGGAGCCTGGCACTCATTATCTCATTACATGTTTATAGTAATTCTTCAAGGAGTGTGTTCTTATGTTAACATAAGGAGACTAACCATAGGACTTCAAGATCATAAAAACTAAGGTGGTCCCAGGGTTAGTCTCTTTGTAGGGCTTTTCAGCGTTACATCCCTTGAAGAACTGCTGTGAAAATTAAATAAGTCCAAGTCTTGGATGTTTAAAGTAGGGCTGGCACGGTGCACTTTATTGAGCTTTCATCGGTCCCCAGAATGGTGAAGCCTCAGCCTCACTAGAATCATTAAAGGATGTTTTGGTTGGTACTTACAGAACACATACTAGGTCATCTCATGTCACCTTACATGACACCTATCAGAAGTATCATTCACTTCCGGCATATGAAAAACCTCGCGCTTGCGTAACAGATCTTCGTTTGGAATAGACTAAAGTAGGTGGAATATATGTCAACCACAGGATTTTCCATTTATGGGCATTGTTAAAAATGTCAGGGATGTTATATAAATCTCTGTTTTCTTCTTTACTGCAATATTAAAACCCTGTAATGTGTGAAGGATAACCTTGTACTCCAAATGTCCTCTTCCTCTCGCTATGCCATGAAGGCTCTTGGAGCGTTTTCTCCAGGAGAGGTCTTGTTTATTATTTTTGAGGGCTTCAATTCCCGTTTCAGATCTTTCCTGGGTCCATGGCACCAGAGCACCTATTTCTCTCCTTCTTGTCTTTCTCATGTTGCTCTATTTTAGTATCTGGGTGGCAATCCTCTGGGAGGATCTTTCTCTGCTGCTTACCCGGTTGCCATCTTGGCGGAAGTCCAAATGAATCATCATGGTTAACAACATACAAAGAAAGAGAGCTCAACTTTTTCTCCTATAATTAAATTTGAAAAGATTTCATAAACTTGAGAATGTATTTGTAAGTAATACACAATTTCATGAATGCTTTCAGGATATGGCTTAGATTTAATATCTTAAATTTTACATGCCTTGAAAATATATTAGCATAATTCTAAAATAATATTAAAAATTACTTTAATATAATATTTAATATTATTTATCTTATATAAATAGTATTTTTTTTCATTTAGTTCTGGCAGATACTATTTGATTTTGTCAGAAAGCCTGACTGGTCAACAAATATGTTTTTTAAAAATGACATCACATTAGATTTGAGGTCTGTAACTAAAGGTATTTTAATATCCATGGTGAAAATTAACTACTTATAGAATTAAGAGTAAAAATCTGTTTTCGTTACCTTCTATTTAGATTTTCATTTTCCTTTTTAATGCCCACTCAGGTTAGTTTTAATTTGTGTTTTTGCCTTAAATCAGGAAATTGTTGGAGGGATCTCTGCTTTATACAACCTGTATCCAATTCATTTCATATGTAGCTAGTCTTAATTCTAGGGGTTGAAAAGCTTAATTTTCATAATTTCTCAATTTTAAAAACATGCTAAAACACTAGAAACACCTTATTTTGCCAGATAAGAAATCCAGTTATTGGAATGCAGACATGATGAAGATTATCTTGAAGTACATTTGTGAAGTTGCAAAATGATTTCCCTTTTCATAGTTCTCATTAAATTGTCTTTTCATGTGAGTCTTTCTCCTACATGATTTGCTCAATGATCTATGGCTGAAAGAAATGAAATGACTTTGAGTAAAAATAATTTATAATTGGATAAATATTAGAGTCTCCTTTGTAGCTATTTTGCCCAAGCTATCTTCGATTAATCGAAGACAGGATATTAGATTAATAGTGTATATCTGTATGTGTTAGCCTGAACACACACTTCGAAGATAACAATATGTAAAGCAGCAACAAGCGGTGTTTTTTCTTCTGTTGTTGTTGTTGTGGATGTTGTTGCTGTTGTTGATGTATGCCTGTTTTCTTTCTTGTCCTTGGATTTTTGGTTCTTGTGTTTTTTTT
>PVLD010026010.1:0-22837 GCA_004027595.1 Dinomys branickii | reverse complement strand
AAGTGAGCCCAAGGCCAGCCTGAACTGCATAGGGAGACCCTGTCTCAAAAAACCCCTCAAAAACAAAACAAAGAATGATAGGAGATTGCAAAGGTAAATTTGGTAGTTTGATAACCAGCTGAAGTCTGCCCCTTACATTCACAAATGTATGTGTCATGGATGGGGGCGGGACATACGTGTCCATGGCTTTTCATCAATGTCAACATGGTCTCTGTACCAAAGCCGAGGAAATCTTGCTAGCCCCACCACTGTATGTGGGTTAAGATGTCCCAGGCAGAGAAAGCCGACAGCATAAAGCGGCCGTGGCTTAAAAGCAAGGAACAATGTGGGCAAAGTGCACGAAAAGCCGCCGTGCAAAGCCTTTGTCCTCACTCACGGAGCCAACACCGCCGTCAGCACTGCACAGCATCCTCCGCTCGGGAGCGCAGAGGCCAAATGTAGCCCTCAGGAAATCTTGACCTACATAAGATTCTACTTCAGCACAGTGTCCTTCATTTCTTTCATTACATTTATTGAAATATTCAGTAAGTCATTCCCAGGGTTCATTTTTCAGAGAGAAATACAAAGACCCAGAAAGGAAGTTTTTTAATTAAAAGATAAAGCAAAGCAATAAGAGAATATAAGTAGTTAACACCCTGTGTATCATAATCTTAAAAGTAGTTACTCAGGGTATGAGGCATAGCAAAAAAGATTTTCTCTTACCGAGAAGAAACAAGTAGAAAATAACATAAAACTTTCCTTACAATGAACTAAGAGAAACTAGTACTACAAATGAAAGAACCCAGCACACATATTAAAATATTCTGGAAACGAGGGAATAGGAAATTTGTGGAATTAGTTGAACTTCCCTTTATTTCCTACTCATCTCTCCTGTAGTTTGCTTTTATTTGTATTAAAAGAAAGTTTCTAACTAGCAGGATAGAAACATAACATAAGAACACCTGAGTAGGAGCTGCCACGTATTTGGTTCAGTGTCTTTTTTGTCCCTATTATATAAAAGTTATTTTAAAATGTGACTGAAAACAAAAACAATAATGTAAGATAAAACAGCAGTTTTTAACTGAGATGAAAATGTAGCTAAGTCGGTAGAATATTCCTGGCAGACAGGACAGCAGCACAACCACTCAGGGTAAAAAGCCTTTGTGTTACTAATAATCCCCCCCTCCAAAGGGATACCAGTTCAACTCTAACATCTTTAAAAACAATGTAATTTGACCTCCTGAGGCAGCAGAAGAAGAAAAACCATGCTCCTTCCCTGTACAGTGGTCTTTATCCCCCAAGTCTCTGAGATGCCACAGCCCCTGATCCTCACCCTGTCTCCTTCTCTCTGTGTCTCAGGCCAATGTCCTCCGACCCTGGCTTGCCTCTTCTTCCTTGAGGAGAAAAGAACTCAATCATCCACCCCTTCCTCAATCTGTATCCCCCTGATGGTGGGTCAGCAGAGGCAAGGTGCAAACCTCCCCAAGTTCCTTGTCAGAGCTTCAGGAGGAAGAAGGATACACGTGTCTGTCCATCCACATGCACATCCCTTGATCTGCAGGGCATCCCCCACTAATGTTCCAAGGGCACAACCTTATTATGTTTTCTAAACCAATACTCACTTGTGGCTGCAAAATTTTAAAAGTTAATAAAAATAAAGTGGAAATTCATAGTTTTCTAGGTAATATTGCTCATCAAGGACTGACTGCTGCCCCCATGGATATGACAATACGACTTGATGATTTGGGTGCTAATCTTCTCTCTTCCCCAAGAAGGCTATTTGTTCACTCATCATCCTGGAGGCTTCTGCTTTTCCTGTCTGATCTTCTGCCTGTAGAAAAGCCTGCTGGATTTAGACGCTATGCAAAGAACTTCAAATAGCTCAGTGGGTCTGTCTTCACAATTTTTGTCAAGATGTGAAAAACTGAATGGAAAAGAAATGTGGAAGCAAAGCTGAGATGTTTCTTCTGACCGAGGTCTGTAGAGACAAAACTGAGCACACCTTCTCCTTGGGTGCTTGGTCACAGAGTCTGATGGAAGCCACCTTTATGCCTTAAGAACACTGCTTTGCTCATGTTAACTGTGTTTGCTTTTTTCTCATGGAAACCCAGCGCCTGACGCCCACAAGTTAAAAGAGGAGATGTTTAATCTGGCTGATGCTTCAGGGGATCTGGTTCATGATCAGCCGGCTCCAGGCAGGCGCATCATGGCAGAAGGACATAGCAGAGTGAAGCTGCTTGGCTCACGGCAGCTGGGAAGCAGAAGAGGGGAACAGTGACAGCTAGAAAGTGGGCAGTGTCTGTACGTCATAGTGCCCCAAGTCATACCTCATGACCCACTCAGACATAGCCAGGAGTATGCTCTACCAATCCCCTGAGAAGATCCCAAACAAGTCAAGGGGACACTCCAACCTGACAACAGTATCTATCCAGTTGTAAGACAACTGAGACACACAGACACCGTGGGCCCCAGATTTCCTTCCCAGTGGGATATTAGTGGTTTCACAGATGGAGCCACAGTTTCACATACCACCCAGTGCGCACATGTCATGCTCAGCTGGCCAAGAGAAAGAGCCCTGGAGGCCATAAGAAGAGAATGTTGGGTCGGAAAAGAACCATTGGTTGATGTTATGCATCTGGGCAACAATTTAACTGGATACTGGTAAAAATCAAAGATCAGGAATACTTCTAGTTGTATTTACTGTGACGCAGAGGAGCTGGGAGATATGATGGAAAAATATCATGTATGTTCAAATTTTTTAAAAAATTGCAGTAAAAGACACTTTACCATTAACCCCCCTCAGAATACTTATGGCTTCAAGTATTTATCCCACTGGTCTTGCCACTTAAGCTATACATTTATACAAGGGGTACTTGTGATACGCAGTGAATGTTTAGAATCTTGTTACAGTGGAAGACATTCCTAGAATGATGGAGTGTGTTTGAATGCATATATGTCTTTTACTATAAAAAATTCTTTGTAATTTAAACTTTCACCATATTTTTATCACCTGATCACCTTAGTAGATCAACCATTCATGGCAATTTCTGTCAAACAAAAACATTACAGGGTGTCTTTGCCCACATTGTCTGCTGGACTTGCTCTCCCTCAGTCTCCCCAAAGTCAACCTAATTCAGGACACTGAAGCAGCCAGGAAAATGCAACTGCAGACTCTCAGGAAGAGGACTCCAGAGTGGCTTCAGACAGTGGCAAGAAAGATGGGGCACGTGTGTATTTGCAGTGGGGCTGGGGGCAGAGTCTGAGGGAGATCAATGGCAATGTGTCTTTTGCCATAATAATGACTTTTAAAAAATGTAAACATTTGCTAGATTTCCAGGAAGATGGAGTGGTGAGCCGCAGAGAAAGAGCCTCTATAGAAGTGCTGTCCAAACACTGGAATATAGCGATATGAAGAGAAGAAGGAGGGAAGTGGATCCTTTGGACCCAGGAAGTATTAAGTCCATGCGGAGAGCAAAGGGAGAAACTTTAACGGAGGAGGAGGTGGTAGTGGGTGTGGCCTTCTCCCTGAGTAGAGACGCACTACATGGAAGGAGCGATTCAAACCTACGCACACACAGTGACTGCTGGCAACCCCAGAGCCCTCCACAGAGCTGCAGCACTGCAATGGAGGAGTGAACACCATAGACTGCACTGGTGGGTGAATGGACCAGATCCATCTTGGAGGTTGTCAACTGAGCTCAGAACTCAGAACCACTGCTGGCTCCATCTAGAGGCTCCCAGCTGCCCTTAAACCTACAGAAGGTGCACTGCCTGCTACAGGCTCGGTAGAACTGGTTCCAGCCTCACGGCCAGAAACCAGCCTGAACTTTAGGGGAAATAAAGGTGCAGCTCACTAAGATGATCCGCTACCCCACCATAAAGCTGCTGCTGGCTGCGGGGATAAATCAACACGGATCTGGACACTGTCTCCACGTGTTATCTACCAGTGACAGCAGAAAGAAGGGAAAAGTAAAAAAAAAGGAAAGGGAAAAAATGGAAACAAAGCTTTCCTAAATGGGGAGTGGAGGTGGAGTTAAAGGGAGCATAGGAGAATAGGGAATAAAAAGAAATGCATTATATCATGTAGAGGTACAAATTCTCTATGGTGAATGTGATCACTATGTATAGCTAAAATGTGTGTGCCAATAAAATCTGATTGGAGAAAAAATGCAAACATTTATCATATATTTTGATTACAATACATACGTATTTTTTCACTTCCATATAAAATGTACATTTTCAATGTATATTCACAAATACACATAAATGTGGATTGTGTACATGTCTGTCTCTCTGTGTACTTGTATGTCTCAGCTTGGAACATGAGTTTCATTGGAAACACCCTGCCTTTGTCATTGGAAGCTTTCCTGCAGAAGTTCCTCCTGGTCTGCACATCTGAGTCTCTGGACAAGGATTTCAGAGACGTAAGCCCTGGTTCAGGCCCCTGGTTTCCTCAGTCAAAGACTCCTTCTGGGCCAGGGCATTGGGTTCCTGGCCTCAAATGTCTTCATCAATGCCACTTACATTTGCAAAGCTCAGACAATACATCATAGCTCACACACCCACAGGCCCACCTTGTGGGCAAGAATTACATGTCTGTCTTCAGAGAGGCAGTCACAGATGCAGTCCCCACAGGCATATATTTTGTACACCTGAGTGACAGTGAGCAACTCTGAAGGACAGGCTTGCTCTGGAACAGCCAGGGTGCAAGGTAGTAACCTTGGTGTGGGAGCCAGGCTGCTGTCCAAGCCGAGATGTGACACCTGCTGGCTGTCACTGCACCCCTTCACTTCACAGAGCCACATTGTCCCACCAACCAAGCAAGCATGCAAAAGGGATTCAGGTACTGCCTGACACATCAGAAGCCTGTGGTGCTTCCTTTCAATAATCTCATTACAACTTTACCCATAACAAGGAGCTATTTTTGGAACAGGAAAGCAAAACAAAGCAAAGAGACGCACTTGTAATACTAATATGGACTCACAAAAATAATTTTAAGAATTGAAAAGTACTTCAAGACAAATGCTGCAACCTCTTGGACTGTCCGTTTGTTCTGGGGCCAGCATCTGATGCAGGTCAGTTGTCTTGGTTCTCCCGCCAGCCCTGCCCAGTGATGAGGCAGGGCAGTTGCCTATCATCACCAGAATCTCCTGCTACCCTCCAGTGTATTGTGACCGGGTTAGCAGTGCAGCCCAAGGTCGTGCACCGAGGCTGCAGCTTTGTTAGGCTAAGCCAGACTGGGAGGGCTCTTCGGAGTTGGGGACTCTCCCTGTCAGACACCAAGCCTGCTGCCTCTGCATGGTTGACCGCAGGGTTCTGCTGGGCTTTAGCACCATTTTCTAAACTTTTACCTGTTAGTTAAGAATTATGCTTCTTGATAGGATGCAAGATTTCAATAAATACAAAGTGTACAGCTCAGGTGAGGACAGCTGCAGGCTCTCACAGCCATGTGGAAGCTCAGAGTGCTCCTAGAGGAGCAGAGAGTGGGACAGTGGTTCCCAGAGGTGGAGGCAGAGTGTGGGGTGCAGTTGGATAGGAGGAGTAACTATACACTACAGCATAGGAAGGTAGTGGTGAGAGGAGATATTTAGTAGTATATTTCAGAATAGCTAACAGAAAGGATTCTGAATTCCCCCCACATGAACAAACAGTCCGTGCTGACACAGTGTTGCTGCTTTTGAAGCATCTCCTGTCCTTCCCTGATTGACACTGTACCCAGACCTTTGGGAAGGATGAGCTGTGTGTGGCTTTGCAGAACTGCTGGGCAGGCTCACAGCTGTCTGGTCCTCCTGGAGAAAGAGTTTTGGGGCACTCTGGGGAGCCAGTCCTTCTCAGAAGAAAGTCTCCTGATGCACCATGAAGATAGTGAACAGGCTTGGTTAGAAGCTGCTGGAAAAAGGAGGCCAGGATCTAAATTTTAAACAGGTTGGTCATCCCTTATCAAAAAGGGATGGCGCTGGAAGGTTTCATATATCAGGTGTATTTAAGATTTTGGAATGTTTGCATAGGCATCATAAAGTATCTTGGGATACAACCAGAGTCCAAACAGGAAATCCATGTACTGCACATACACATGGCAGACACAGAGCCTGCAGGTCATCTTAGTCAGCATCTGTAGCCCATCTGCACTGTGGCCACAAACTGCCAGCGAAGCCAGGCATGGAATTCCCTTCATTCTGAGTTCCAGACCATTTTGTATTTAGAATCTTTTGAGTTAGGGATACGCAACCTGTATATAGAACTTAATTTAATGAATAACTGTGCAACATACACAAGTACGTATTTCATGTATTTTGAGTGAGTGAAGTTGGAAATTATCTTTGCATCTTCAGATATAGGCCTGATTTCTCTCCTTCACCAGCACCATGGTTCTGGTCCCAGCCCCAGCAGTTTCTGACTGCCACCAGGCCTTACTCACCTCCTTATGCTACACGGGTCTGCAGCCAATAGTGTCATTGAAAAGAATAGATTCTTGACAATTTTGTTAACTTCAGAAAATACTATAGCTTCTTGAGAGCCAGCTCATCAAATGTAAGCATTCACACTATTGAAATAGAGCCAGGGAAGAAACGCTAACACTTTGATCTTACAAACATCTCTTACTCAGATTTTATTCCTCCCCTGACATTTTTGTTTTATTTATAGAAGTGGTAAAATTGCTTGACAGTGGCCATTTGACAAATGCAAGTTTCTTTATGACTGTCAGCCTTTTGGTTGTAACTAATCTTAATTTCCAGTCCTCTGTTTCCCACTGTGTTGAAATCTCCCTCTCTGAAATTTGCTATAAAAGTTGGACACAAAAGATTTTACTGACATACTCCCTGGAGCTCTGACACCAGTGAGCCTCCCAAACTCCTGGGCACCCACCACAGGCCACAGGGCTGACCTGACCCTACAAGGAAGCAGAGGTGCTGCTACCAATCAGCACCCACCTGCAGCCCCAAGGCCTAAGCCAAGACAGTGCAATCGATGTCCTCTGCCTCCCAGGTTAGGCATGGGGTTGGGGCAGAGTGCTGGCCTAGCACTTCCAATGCCCTGGGTTCTACCCCGAGAATTTCAGAAAAAGTAAAGAGACAATGAAAGTGCTCCAAGGAGGAGCCAGGAAAAAGGCAGAGTACCTCAGCTCTCCGGCTGAGGCTGTAGCCATAAAATACAAAGAACAGTTCCACCTCAAAGTACTGCTTCAACTGTGTTGCTCTTTTTGGCTTCTTGAACGTGCTGTCCTCCTCTCCTCCAAGGTTAGCCAGCCTGACCAAAGAGGAAGGAAGGACCCCAGCCTCCATCTGTGCCTCTGCCTCCCAGTGCAAGGGGGCCCATCAGACCCCAGTGTGGGTGGGCTAGAGGTGGGGCTGGACAGGCCACTGCACTGTGACGCACCGAGCACAGACTACAAAGGCAGGAGTGTCCCTGGAAGAGCAGATCTGCCTTCCTGCCTTTGCACACTGTACTCGGTGTGTCACAGTGCATAATGAGCTCTTTCCTTACAGAGCTGAGCACCACCTGGGGGCAAATCAGTACATGACAGAGACATTCATGACAGAGTCACTGTGGACACAGGAAGGCAGCACTCTGTGCTGGAGGAGCCCAGGATAGAAACTGAGCTGCTCCAGGAAAGAGCTTGACCTGTGATGGTATTCTTCCCTGCAGGCACCAAGGAGTGTGGCTCTCTTCCAAATGTAATTTCTCTGCAGGATGTATTTAGTATAAGAAAGCACGAGTGTGCGCGCACGCGCGCGCGCACACACACACACACACACACACACACACACACTCCAGAGAAATCTCCCGAGAGGCCTGCAGAGCAGTGCCATCAGCCTCCTGGTTGCTCTTACAGTCTGTGATGCAGAGCATCACCTCCCGGGATATCTATTAATTACTTCGATATTTGCTTATCCCGAATGGAAGAGGCAGAATGAAAAGAAACAGATTTGTTGTTGCTGCTGTTGTTTTATTTTCTACTCCGCAGACCATAAAATCAGTGTGTAAAAGAGAAAGCAAATTAATGATACACAGATGCCGGCATTAGGCCTAAAGGATAGGCTTTTTCTGGTACTAGCTGTGAAAGCGAGCCTACTTCTTCATGAAAACAATACTGGTATCTTCAAAGACAATGTGGAGGTTAATTGACTTTGGAGATGTTTTCTGTATGTGCTTCAGCTTGCACAGTGTTTGCAGTCTCCAGGCGGGGTCACAGTCACCAGAGAGAGGGTGGAGTTGGTGACACTTAGAGAGCTAGTCTGGCCGCATGCTGGTTTTGGTGACAAAGGCCCAGGTGAAAGGAGCGCCTGTGCTCTGGGCCATCATGAATTCAGACATTGCCACAGGAATGGAAGCTGGAGTTGAGTGAACCTGAAGCCAAAATGAAGGCATAAACCGGCAGGACGGTGGGGAGCGGCTGCTGGGGTCATCAGGCAGGGGACCGGCAGGAGCCACAGAGAGAGTTCTGTGAATCGCAGCAATAACCAGAGGGGAGGCTGAGCAGACTTCGTGTTTCAAAGGAAGGAAATCTTTGGGAGAGGAAGAGTGCGGGAGGCTCTGCTTCCACCACACAGAGAGCTAGTCTGGCTGCATGCTGAGGGTCCGGCCACCCTCTGCGAGCAGGGGGTTCCCACACCCTGGGGCAACTTTGTGCAATTTCTGCTCACCTTCCGTCCTCCACCTCAGCACATCTGCTGCACCTTTGGTGTCTGCTTCCTGCAAGGGCCAGGGCTTTGTCACAGTTCAGTGACATGTTTACTGTGGTGCATACGTGGTTCTGACTGTTGAATGCGTAAATGGTGCCATCTTTTTTATCACCTTCCTGCTTTTTCACACGCCATCAGTGAAGGAGAGTGTCCCATCAACCCTGTGACATTTATTGTGCACTTATTTATTTTGCATGATATATTCATTTTTTTAAATGCTTCCATTTTATGATGGCAGAACTGGCTAAGTGGATTTGAGGTCCACTCATTTAAGTTCTAAACTAATGCTACAAAAATCTCCCTCAAGAACAGGCTCTATCAAAGTTGGTGAAATGGGCCAGAGTGGAGATTCCTCAAGAAAGTAAAAGTATAAATTCCATTCAACCCACACATCTCCCTTCCAGGTATCTTCCCGAAAGAGTTAAAATATCATATTGCAGTGATCCATGCACACCCTTGTTTATAGCAGCACCGCTCATAATAGCTCAATTTTGGATGCAGCTTGTGTGTCCATCAGCAGATGAGTGCACAAAGAAAATGTGGTGTTTACACACAATGGAGCACTGTTCTGCCGTAAGGAAGGATGAGCTTGAATGATTTGCAGGAAAAAGGGTGCACCTTGAGACCGTGATGGTGAGTGAAGTAAATCACAGACGTGCCTAAGTAGTGCGTGTTTTCTCTTATGTGAGAAACCCAATCTACAAGCAGAGAGCAAAATCAGAGAGATAATGGGGAGCAGTGAGAGATCCTCTGTAAAAGAGTAGGGGCCCAGCGATGGAGGGGGCACAGCAGGGGACAGCTGACGAGAAGAGAGATGGGATGCAGTCTGTGCACGTGCCAGCCCCGCACAAGGAAGACGAGTGATCATTATGTACTGCAAATGGGAACTAATAAGAAATTCGGTAAAAAATAAGCTAAGGGAAAATTAAAGCTCAAAAAAGCAAAGAGAAATTTTAGAAATGAAAATAGAGTAACTGAAATAAAAAGTTCACTAGATGTATTTGGCATCAGAACAGAGATTTTGGAGGAAAACGTAAATTTGAAGAGAGATCCATAAAAATCATCTAGTCTGAACAGTAGTGAGAAAAAAGACAGAAAAAACAATGGAAAGAGGCCTGCAGAATGTTTTTAAAGTTCTAGCATTCATGTTGTTGCAGTAACAGGTGGAGAAGGAAATAATATTGGTGTAGAAAATTTCTGAACATTATATCTGAATTTTCAAATGATATCTGAAAATTTCCAAAATTTGACAAAAGGTATAAATGTACAGATTCAAGAAGCCCAAAGAGAAGAAAATAAAATTTAAAAACCTATGCCTCAAAATGCAGTAATCAAACCACTGAGAAATCAGAGATCAATTTTAAAGTCCTAAAAGCAACTGAAAGACTATACCATATTTAAGGGGAAAGTAAATCAGTATAGATTTCTCATAAAAAGGCAAGGAGACTAGGAAACAGTGAAATAAAAATGCTCATGCTCTGAAAGAAAGAATGGTCAGCCAAGGGTTCTCTGTGCCGTGAAATCCTCTTCAGGAAGGGGCGTAGCATGAAGGCTGCCCCGGTTAGAGGAAACTGAGGGGCTCTGCCAGCAGCGTGCACTGAGAGGAACCGGCAAGCAAGTTCTTCAGAAGGAAGGAGAGACTGCACCAGAGGGCTGACCCGCAGGAAGGAAGGAAGAGCAGAAGAGGTAAAAACCTGCGCTGATTACTAGAAGGACACGATTCTCCTCCTAAGTGAAGTGAAATGTGTGACCACTGACAGCAGAACTCACTGCCATCTGCTATCACTTCCAATAGGCAGAGATGCCACACGCAGCCACTGTCACCGAGGGTGGGGAGGGAGCCCGTGTGACCCCAAGGTTTCTGCCTTGTCCCTCCCACAGCACACATCACTCCTCAGCTGACTGTGAAATTTTAAGTTGCATATTGATCATGCACTGAAAATATTGTACAAGAAGACACCAATAGCCAATGGAAAAGTTCAAAGGGAACTGAATAATATTCCAACAACACAAAAGAAAATGTGAAAGAAAAAGAAGGGGAAAGGAGCATACAGGAATCGACACTAAATAAACACATGGTCTACACACATGAATCAGACTAATGGAAACCAGTTACCACCCACCATGCCGGGTTCCCAGGGGACACACATGTCAACAAACAAGACACCCTCTGCATGCAGGAGTGGCAGCTCTTATGGCAAGCTACAGAGAAATAAGAAGTAGCTGTATGTGTGCCTTCTCTATCCTGGTCCCCAAGGTGGGGCTAGAGTGAGATCCCAGTGCAGAGTTTGCTGTTGGCAGCTGGTCACTACCCTCTACTTCCCACGGCCCAGATCCAGGAAGAAGTCTGTCCCTAGTCCCAAGGCCAGAATCCTGGACACACCAATCATTCCCCCCTATTGCCACTCCACATACTCTTCACTGCCTTCTTCCTCCAGGACTTCAGCATCTCACTAATTTTTCTACCTTTTTGCTTTTTTATAAGCACAGTGAGGAGCATTACGGCCTTCACATTCAGTGGATGAGAGGAACAACTGTTTCTGTCTGGAGCACTTTCTAAAAACGTCTGGTATTTGGTCACTAAGATGTCATCATCATGGTTATGCAGAGTAATCGTTTGCATCTAGATGTGCCTCAAGAGCCTCATGCACATATAGCTGGGCTTTGAGAAGAGGGTTGGGCCACGGAGGTGCTACAGGTAAAAGTGCGTTGGGAGCCAGAGCTGTCCTGGAAGGGTTGGTCCCTGGGGGCGTGGCTTGGCAGGGCTTGTCTGCCTCCTCGCTCCTTTCTTGACCTCTGCACTTCCTGTGGGCCCTCCCACGAGCAGCTCTCTGCCAGGCCCCTCTGCCATGATGCCCTGTCTTGGAGCCAGGGACCACGGGCTGAGGACGAGAGCCAGCACAGCCCTCTCCTCCTCTGTGTTGTGTAGTATGTCTCAGTGCCAGGAAAGTCCTGAAGACAACGTGATTCCTGAGCACCTCCATGTGTCAAACTCCATCTGCAGGGTTTTGCTTCCCACATTATCATGTACAGGAGAAAAGCCAAAACCCAAATTCACATATTAGAACCTTTCCTTACTGATAGTCTCATCACTAAGAAATTAATGCCAAGCTTTTTACTGCTTCATAAGAAGTACAAACAATTGTCACCGTCAGTGTTTTTGGATTGGAGCAAATTTGTGATTAACCTTTCAAGACCTGCAGCCAATATTGTGCGTCCAGGAATCGGCTCTGGTTAGAAATGTTATTTTTCACTCAGCAGGCTAGTTCCCATTAAGTTAAAAAGTTCGTATTTCCGCACACATTAGCTTTACTAATTGAAGCTAATTTAATGCTTTTGAAAGCTTTGAAAGGAAAGTGGAGAAACACAGGAATTTGGAGGATTTTCCTGACTGATTAGCTTAGTTCCGTAAACAGGTGGCGTGATTGCTCTGCCTGGTGCCACACCATCAGACCTCGATGAAAAATGTTCATTTTCATTTGTGCTAATGGCTTTGACGTCAGCGCCTCACACGCTGCCTGCTGGCCTTCTCTGACGTGGCTGCTGCCCCCGCAGGACCCTTGCCATTTGCTTTAAGTATTCATCAAAGTGATAGATAGTCGCGGCCTGGCACCGTGCAGATGCAGATTTGGAGAAACCCAAGCCAATACAGGAATGGAGAGGAAAGAAATGGGAGAGTTTGCTTTTAGTGTCTCAGAGGGCTCTTCACAAAGCTTCTGGGTGAGTGCACTTTGCAGATGGCACAACAGGACAGACCACAACTGCTTACACCATGCTGCCAAGCTGCTACGACTGCCGAGTGCACGCAAGCACACACAGGGTCTGTCCATTCCCTCCACACACTGTTTGTTAAGTGACAACCAGTCCTAAGCACCCTCTCTAGAATGTGGCCTCTCATCTTCATGGTAAACACAGACGATAAACTTCCATCCCAGCGTGAACCTCAGACAGCAGCACCCTGTGTCCCTGGCCTCACCCAGGGTCCCTGGGAGAGCCCCTCCACAGAACAACTCATGTAGCAAGTTAGTGAGGGGTAAAGGCAGGGAATTAGGGTTTGACCTGGGGTGGCCGATGGCTATAAAATGACCGCATGCTGGCTGTGCAGTGTACTTGAGGAAGCCAGCTCTTGTGTAATGTCTTGGTTACTTTTTTCTCTTTGCTGAGACAAAATACCCAATACCCAAAATGAAGGAAGAAAAGGTTTATTTAGCTTACAGTTCGTGGAGGTTTCAGTCCATACTTGGCTGGTTCTGAGACAGAGTGGCGCATGGCAGAGGGCAAACGTTCATGGCAACAGAGCACAGCAAAAACAACCAGAAAAAGGGAGAAATGGTCGGAAGCAGCCTCTTTTTCTCCCTGGTGTAGCTCTCACACAATCTCCATGCCCTTCACTTCCACAGGCTTGGAATGTATACAAAGTAAGCACCTTGGCTTCCTGCTGAGTCATTCAGCCAAACCTCTAGACTCCCCAAGTTGACACAGTGTATCAACCATAACATGCAATTATCATATGCATTCACTGTGTGGTCCCAGCCCCCATGACCCTTATGTCACCCCCAAAACAAAAGCTAAGACCTTGGTTGGCCTGGATTTCACCAATTAGCAAAATGATTCTTTCTGGAAACCAGCCTACCCCTATAATTAGGAGCACTTTTCCTAAAGGCCGGGAAGTACCTCAGGCCAGGCCTCCCTACTAGTAGTGCAAAGTAGCTTTCCCTGGCATCCACGATATCATAAATAAACCTTTGCTTCTTACTACTTTCATTTTGGACTTCGTTTTTCACTGGGCCCTGCCTTTCCCATTTCCTGCTGCAGATCTGAGTCAGCCTTGCCTCACCTCTTCATTCTTCATCAGAGTGAGGGCAAGGACCCAGAGACAAGTCAGAGAAGGAGAAGGTGGTATGGGAGACCTGGGCCCCCAGTCCCTGCTAGACACTACAGTCATGGTGCTCATGGTCACAGAGAGCAGAGCTTGGGGAATTCTACAACAGAGGTGAATGCAAAGTAGAATATAAACAAGAAGCAGAGAGAAGAAAAGTGAAGAGAGAGAATATGAAATGAGAAGGAAAGACAGAAGAGTAAGTGAAAAGACAACCAAAAGCAGAAGCTGCACCTGCAAGTCCAACAGCTGCAGGAGGCCTGTACCTAGCAGCAGCCAGATGTTGCTCACTCTACCCTGGGTTAGGCACACGCATGGGTTCTGGCAACAACCACATGGGAGTTCCACATGAAGTGTCACTGAACAGATATGTGACATTGAGACGTGAACACACAGGCTCCCATGCATCCTGGCTTCTCCAAGGTGTGGCAATAGATCTGCTTTTGTGTAAAGGGGCTAATGTTTCCTGTTAGCTTCTTCTGGAGTCTCAAAGAGACAGTGATCTTAAGTCATGTTGTTCAGTTAGTCTAACATGAGTGAATAATCACACTCACACTGCTGATGGAAGAAGTTGGCTACTGAGGCGCAATGTGATGAAATCTATCTTCACAGGTCCTTGACAACCTCTGGGTAGAAGACCTCACTCATTCAGATTTGTACCACATGTTCAGCCTGGGGCTCCCATGTGCCAGGATTCGGGTTCAGCTCTAGAGATGGGGCAGTTGGACCAGATCGAAACATCCCTGCCTTTGGGAGCTTCAGTCCCATCAACTCCTGCTTGGCAGAAGCCCAACATCAGGATGAGGGAGGTGGCCTGTGAGGTCATTTCCATGGAGATGCTCAGGGGAAGACATTGATGGAATGTCTTCTAGTTCTTTTTCTTCTAATTCCACCAGTGTGGCCTAGGTGGATAGGATGACTAGAAAGCCCTCTTTTGGGAGCACTTTGAGGTCTTCACTAATGCCCCTTGGGCTCACTTCTTCAGTGCTGCGGCATGTGGGAGACTCTTACCCTCATCACTTATCCTGTTTCACGATGGAGATGGAGACTGAGATGGAGATGGAGATGGAGATGGAGACAGGGATAGAAGTGGAGACGGTGGTGGAGGTGGGACAGAGACAGGGATAGGGATGGAGATGGGCTGGGGCTGGGGCTGGGGCCAGGCCTGGGGAGGGGATAGAAGTAGAGAAGGGGAAGGGGAGAGGGATAGGGATAGGTGAATCAGAATGCCTGAATCATGCCTGGATCTGGCTGCTTTCTCCTCGCAGAAACCAGTTTGCATCAAGGAATGTGTGACTGTGATTTGGGCCCCAAAGTTCAAGGTACAACTCCTGTAACTTAGCATGGGGAAAGTGGCTGGCTTCACTCTGCTAAACTAAGGAGGCCGAAGGTCACAGAAGAAAGGCAGTCTCCACCCCATGGGTTGGTGAGGACAGAGGACTCCATGGAAGGCAGTTTTGTTCCCATTAATGAAGGCCTCACAAGGCCCGCCTTACTGTGGGCAGACTCAGAGGCCTGCTGGGCAGCCCTGGTCCCCTTGGAGCCCTCCACGTCCCTTCCAGCCATTATCTCCCTGAGGCGTATTCTCATCTATCCACCTGACCTTTATGTTGAACATGGTTCCTGGATTCTCATGTTAGTCCTTGAGGGTCCTTGCTCGCCCGGATCCCAGCACACTCACTCGGGTCCATGACGTCCCTGGCCCCTGGCCCCTCCTTCCCACATGGCCGAGGTTGTCCCTTCCTGGTTTGGGGCCTGGTCTTCAGAATCCTGCCAGTGACAATCCTTCAGTCACTTCCTCAGTGCTAACTTGGGCCTTCTTTTTCCTCATGCCTCTCATCTGTATCCCTGCATGAGGCCACCTCGGAGCCTCAGCCCCCTCACACTGCCCCAACACCCCTGGCCTCCCCCAGGCTGAGTCTGTGCCATTGCTCCAGTCACCCACAACCCCGTGTCATCCTTCTAGGAGGCGTTCTTGTCTCCTCATTTGTGCCCACATGGACACAGAGTTATTGTACTGCAAACCCAAATTCACAGCACAGCACGATGACCTACAGTCTCCCTCCTTCTGCAGCAGCTCCCTCCCCTACTGCCCCCTTGACAGAGCTTCTCTTCTCATCAAGGCATTCTAAGGAAGTGAAGACAGGAGAGGCACTGTTTCACCAGAGCCAGTTCAAACCTGCATTTTCCACAGTGAAGACCAGCCCTGCCTGTGACAGGATCCAAGAGCACTGGGATGTGTGCAGGGCGTTAGCATCTCCCCTGCCCAGTACCCTGTGCAGTTGATGTCCCCAGGTGGTTGGTTGTAGTTCCCTGAGCGATTTCTGTCCCACCCTGCAGCAGGAGGTGGAGCAAGGGTGGGTAAACAACAGGCAGCTGTGGGAAAGAACAGAAAAACCAAGCACCAGACTAGACCAGAACACCAGGAAACCAATGATAAAGGACTCCCTGCCTGGAGCCCCCAGACACACACAAACTTGAAAGCACCTGACCCTGATCTTTCCCCATCCTCATTTGCCTTGGGGTTTGACGCTTCCCCCCACCACAGTGGGTTTTACACTCCATGAAACTTCCTCTCAAACCTTGTATGGTCAAAATCTCCTCCTCCTAAGGGCTGGGCCAGGTCGGTACTCCATTGGGCCCTGACTCCTGTCCATACCCAGCTAGACATCCTCCCATAATCCCTGGCCTGAGCCCACCATGTGGAATAAACTCAATTCCTCTAACTCTTGAGTGTCCTGTGTGGCTCTTTGGTTCAAGGTACAAGAACCTAGAAATTGTGCCCCAAGACCCTCAATGACAGGTGGAGGTCTCTGACCCTGCCCTAATTTTTCCACTGGTGACAGGAGACTTCCTGGCTCAACCAGTGTCACCCTGAAGGCAATCATCCACACGCTCCTGCTGTAGACAGGGAGCCGAGCATGGGGAGGTGCTTAAGTCTGCCAGCCAGTACCCAGGTCCCTGGTGATGACAGGACGAGGCCAACACTGGGTAAGGGGGGCTCACTGCTGTCCTCAGGGCAGTAGTGTGCCCCGCACTACCCCTCTTGTCAGTGAGGCTGTCTGGTTGCTGGGAGCACCTCACTCCCACATACAGGGAGAGATGTAATTTTTGACCTCTGGAGTGAGCAGTACTTCCTTCCCTTTTGACCCTGCAAGGAGTGATGGATCTCAGTAAACAGAATTGGCATTTCTCTTGGTAGTAAAGGAGAAAAACCTATTGGTAAAGCAGAAACCCTATTGTCACATTTCCCTTTTATCTTTTTAGGGAAAAAGAAGCCCTTCTCAAAATCCCATCTATTCCCCTGGGGGAAGTAGGTACCAGTCTCTCCCCGATTCCTGGCTGGGCTTGGGATCAACCATTCTGTCAGTTTATGCTTGAGTAAGTCTTCTGTCACCATCAGAGTCCCAGCTTGTCAAAGGCACATCTTCTAAAGCAGCATATCTTAAGGGCAAGGGAGTTTCTGAGGATCAGTGCATCTACCTCTAAGGAGAAGATACAAATTAAATATCGAGTTTCTGTCCCGGGGCTCAGGAATAAATTCCCCTTGATGGGAAGTCCTAGGAGTGTGATTCTCCAGGGCTAAATATGCTGCTGTCTGCTGATTCCATCACCTGCGTTGGAAGCATTTCTTTCCAAAGCAACCATGAGTTTTATGTTTATGTGGGGAATGGTCCAACTCCAAGCTCAGGTAGTTACAGAGCTGACCAAGCTGCATCTCTAGGAAAGCAATGTACCCTCACAGGGCTACTGAGCACCAACTGTGCCAGTTGTGTTCACAGTGACAACAGGATGTGTCCCTGCACCTTCGGAACATGCAATGTGTGCCAGGTAGCCTCGGGAGGTCACAGCTCAACACCAGGGTGGTGCAAAGGCTTGGAGGGGCAGGGATGGTTCAAGAAGGAAGGTGTCCAGCCACCTAGGAGAGGGCTCTGGGCAAGGACCACCATGCCCCGGTGTTCCCTTGTAAACTGCTACCTGGACAGGGTAAGTACACCATTGAGAGCAGCGTGAAGAAGCTCTCTTAGGAGCCTGGCTTCACTGCATTACCAAGCATGGATGTCCTTGTCTCTGATACATCGTACCCAATGTGTAAATATGTTGGTCTGCAGGGCATTGGCCTTCAGAAAGGAAACTCTGATCCTTCCCACTGAGGGTTTGAGAAGAGCGAACAGGGAGAGCAGGGCAGAAAGCACAGACTGGGCTCCAGGGCAGGCTCCCAGCCACCAGCCCTGCAGGCGCAGGCTTGCTCCTTCCTGTTGCCTCAGCATGCTTTGCATGGCCATGGCACTCTGAGCACTGCTCATGCCCTCTGAGGTGGACACTTGGGTTCTTCACAACCCTCCCCAGGATACACTGTTATCCTCAATTTGCACATGACAGGGCTGCCTGCTCCCTCATACTGTCCTGGATCCCAGCCCAGGGATTCTGAGCCCACTCACACATCTCATTTTCAGGGCAGTCATGGGCCAGCTCCATGAACTCTCCACAAAGGGCACCCATCTCCTTGTCAGGAAGCTGCCTGAAGCCCCCAGCCTTCTCATCGCCAGAGTTACACCCAGAATTACCTCCCTCCAACAACCCAGCTATTTGTCTCTGTGGGCGGCGCTATCTCCTCCTGCACACTGTTTGAGCCCCAGCTGTTTGCCTGGCACCTGACCTGGATGCTGGTCACATGCCAGTGCCCCAAACACATGTGAGTCACTGTGATGTCTGACCCATGTGTCCCAGGAGCACTAACAAGTGTACCTCTCGTTCAACAGGGTTCTGAAAACTTTCTCAAGGATTCTTTCCTATGTTCCTTCCTGCTCATTTCAGGCTCAATCAGAGATGATTGCTGCCCTGAGCCCTGTGGTGATGATTGGTGCACCCTGGAGGGCACAGCCTGGCAGCGGTGCACTGATTGTGCCCACTGGGATAGCTCCTCTGTAACCTGAAGCAGCCTCTGCAAGGTGCAGTTGGCTCCAAGAATATGGCCAGCTGATGGGTAAACAAACAGCCAGGCACCCTGATTGCTACACTCTCCAAAGCGCAAACGTCTCTCCCAAGTGCCAAGAGAGGAAGCTTTTCTGATTTATTTTGTGTTTGCGAATGTGTTCCAGTCATCAGAGAAGCACCACTCCCCGTGAGGCTGCCTGCGGTGATAAAAGGGTTTGTGCCTTGAGCATGGGGAGGACCATCTGGACCATGACTCCCAGGGTAATGGCAGAGTTCTGCTCTGCACTTCAAAGAGCAGGAAGAGGCGGGAGGTGAGCAGAGACTGCCCTTTCTCTGTTTTACTGTCTTGTAACAATCCAGTTCTGAAATGAATCTTTCCTTCCCTCCTTCTTTACTCAAGCTGTGATAGCACATATTCAGCCTAGGACTCACAACTTCCTTCCCGGATAATCTGAGGAGGAAAATTGGCATTGAGGACCTCAGCTTCCCCGAGTCCAGTGGGACCCTTGCTCTCCATGTCCCCATGAGCTTCTGCCTTTGATGGCGTTTGGAACTTTGCCTTCTTTGTCTCTGCCCCAGAAACTACTTAGTCTTTTCCAGAAATCCTTAGATGCTCTCCAGAAATCTTACCTAAAAGGTGTTGAAACCCAGAACTTTACTGCCTATAAAACTAAGGAAAAAGATGGACTCATTCAGATAAAGCACTATTTTTTTTTGCCTTCATTTGTAATTTCTGGCTTCATGTGACTTTTTTTGGGTTCAAAGATCTGGCATAAAGTTGTTAATTTGTTGACTGTAATAATTGTCTTTCCATTTCTGAAATACAATATACACTAGACCCTCAAGTTACAATTTACCTGACATACAAACGACTTGGATTATGACGGGAGTTGTAGTTGTAACTTAACTGCCAGAGTCTTGAGTTATGACCCAAATGCCGGCCACTTGTGCTTCCAGATGGCCTCAGATGCAGATTTAACCCTTAAAGAGTTCTGGAAGGAGCATGACAACATCCTCTCCTGTACGGGGTTAGTTGAGAAATCCTGGGCCGGTGTCTCTCTAAGGGTGCTGAGATCTGCCTGTTACAGGAGAGACTTTGAGGAGCCTGAGCCTTCAATCCACAACCTGAGATGCCACCAGCCCTTGGGAATGCACTGAGTTCCTACGTCAAGGGTCCACTGTAAACTGTCAACTTCCAAAGATATCTCACTAGGGAGGGCTGTAGCTCTGTGGGAAATGCACCATGAGGCCGGGGTTTGATACTCAGCACCACAAAAGCAATAAATTAATGCAGGGTGCCTTTATAAGACAGCAACTTATTGCAGTATCCTCATTTTAAGTTGGACCTTACAGGTGCTCAGTAGCAAAGTAATACAGGAAATACACCCCTGCACTTTCTGGTTTTATCCTGTGCGAATTCAAGCACTTTTCCTTTCTAAGTATTTGACGCACTTCTTTAGGAGCAGTAGTTAGTAATAGGAGGGCAGAGAAGCAAATTCAAGCACTTTTCCTTTCTAAGTATTTGACGCACTTCTTTAGGAGCAGTAGTTAGTAATAGGAGGGCGGAGAAGCGAATTCAAGCACTTTTCCTTTCTAAGTATTTGACGCACTTCTTTAGGAGCAGTAGTTAGTAATAGGAGGGTGGAGAAGCGAATTCAAGCACTTTTCCTTTCTAAGTATTTGACGCACTTCTTTAGGAGCAGTAGTTAGTAATAGGAGGGCGGAGAAGTGTCATTGCTACAGAAAGACGCCGGTGAAAGTCTCACTGATACTTTATGATGGATTCGCACTGTGTGACTTTTGACTCCCAGATTCCTGTGCTGGGCTGGCTGTCAGATGCTTCGCAGTTCAGCAGCTGTCCACGCGCCTCCAGAGTGGCCAGGTGAGGGTACTCTCACTGCTAAGCTCCGGTGCACTCTGCTGAATGTGCTCACTCCACACTGCGGAGGCTGAGAACAGCGCCCTCCCTGTGACACTCCCCGTCGTCTGAGGTGGGCTGGCCCTTCGTGCTTTGTCACCGCTGTTGCACAGGACAGGGGGCTCTGGACACCCACAGTCCAGGTGTGCATGTGGTGATGAAGACCAAGGTGGGAAGTGACTCCCTCCTTAGCCTCCAGCCCTTTTTCACACTGCTGAGACCTCCTTTGGGAATTCTCCGCCTGCCTGCAGAGCTGGAGAAAGCCCTTCTTCCTGAGGAAGCATGGTGGCCAGCTACCCCGGTGAGACTTGCTCAGACCTGCTCAGATGCTGTCGCTGTCCAGGCCCAGCCCTGAACCGAGTGTGCCGCAGTTGCTAAGGGTGCCCCTGGCTGCTTGCCATTATCAGGATTTCCTATGCACAGGCCGAGTTTGGGATCCACCATGTCGGGGAGGCGCTCCACTCAAGGACGAAATTGCCTGGGCTTGAAGCACTTGTGTGTGCTATAATGTGGGGCCACTTACTAATTCATTTAAACCTAATTTTCCTTCTCCATAAAAATTGGAATAATGATCCTTATCCCACATGGCTGAGGAAAATCATTGCAAGATACAGCACTCGAGTCAGCTGTAGGAAAACGGCAGCACCTTGAGACCCAAGTTACATAAACCCTCAGCATAAGCTCAAACCCCCATGGTTGCTCTAGTATGAGAAACCCAAAGTATCAGTAAAATGAAGGCTAAAATAAAAGACAGATAATAAGATACAAGGAGATAGGTAATTTGCAAAGGGAGGGGACAGGGCAGAGAGAGAGGAGAAGGGAAGGGGATGAAGCAGAACTGAGCTGCATTATGTGCGCGCACCAAGGCCCCACCAGGAGGGCAGTCGCTGTACCGCAAACATAGACAAGTAAAAAGTAAAAACTACAGCACAGGCGGAGTGCTCAGCACAATATTGGGCACATAGAAAATTTTTAATAATTACTGGTTTCACTTCCTGGCCCATGTGACATTTGAAAACTGTTTCTCTGAGAATCTCAGTATTAGAGCAAGGCTGTCTTACATCACACAAGCAAAATGTACACTATCTGCTAACATTTTCCAAATAACAGGGTGGAGAAAGCAGTAGGCATATTTTACATGTTAGTTTCACAAAGGATAGGCTACAGGGAATCCTGGCCCTGTTTGGAGGAGGATTTGCCCAAAGCTTTTGAAGATGCATTTGCCAAAATCACATTTAAGTCCCTGATTAAAAATCATTTGGGGAAAGTTCGAGATGTACAGTAAGGCGCCACCCTGTGAGAACACGTCCCAATGTGGTGAGTCTTTCTAACCTGACTGAGGCCCAGCAGAGCTCCCAGCCATTGCTAGATTTTGAGTTATGCCCTGGCCAGTCACAAAAGGCTAATCTGTGCCTAACTTGAGAGACTACGCAGGACGCTGCAGAGGCACAGCTGGTTAGGAGGGGCACCACAGAGAGACCGCACGGTGTTTTGTCTCCCAGCGCCTCATTTTTATCCCATTACTGGCTACTTCTACTCTATGGCAGGATGACAAGTTAAAAGTCCCAGGAAAGGGTCTTAGGTCAGAAATTAGAAAATACACAGGGGGGACCTAAGAAAAGGCATCAGCTCTGACCCTTGATCTGGAAGCAGGTGACCCTTGTGTGAAAGAACCCCAGGAGGCACTGAATGGATCCGTGCCGTAGCTGGGTGAGCAACGTCTGCCCCAAACACCATGGATGTGCAGCCCGGTGACTGCATTCCTTGAAGTTTCCATGACTGACCTCAGACCAGCTCCAGCCGTGCCTGTGTGCCACCACCTCAGCCTAACTGCTGATCTTCTGGTAACTTAGCAGGAGGGCTTGGGTGAGTGGTGACACAGAAGGTACCAGGCAGGAGGGAGTACTGGGAAACTTTTGTCCCGAGTCGCTGGCTGGATTGATGGAGACACAGACTGCTAGTTGGATGTGCTGCCGCCTGTGCTAAATTACAAACACAACTTTAGTTAATGTTGGCCACATATTCCTTGTGATCACCTCTGGAAGTCGTCATCCAGGCAAGTTTGTGGGGAGTGGAGGAGTCTTTCCCTAGTGGCTCTGCGTGCTTCAGACTGAGCTAACAATGAATCACCCACCCCACCCTGTCCCCTGCAAAAGGGCAACTCATCTATTTTCCAGGGATCAACAAAACTAGGTACACAACTCCTCAAAGAAGGAACCTAGGAGTAGGCCATGACAGATACTGAACCATCTGCTTTCTAGCCTGTAGCTCAGGGATCTCAGATGCTTAGTGTGCGTTCCTGTGCAGCATGACCCCAGGCCAGCAGAAGCCCCAGCCTGTTCATGGACTAGAAATGCAGATGCTTAAACCGACTGGAAGGCTAAGCAGGATCTGTGGTTGGAAGCAGCAGAAGCTGGATATAGCCAGCCGCCAAGCAGC
>PVLD010026009.1:0-22811 GCA_004027595.1 Dinomys branickii | reverse complement strand
TGTCTGACTAAATTTGCATGTCTGTATATGGGTCCATACATCTACAATTCGAAGATATCAATGGATAAAGCAACAACTACTGTTGAGACCATATCACCTTGTCTATAGATTAGTTGTGATTGTACTATTTTCTATGATAATGGGTGTCTGTTTGTCAATATGTTTTTGTACTTTTATGTTTCTAAAATAAAAAAAATAAGTATTTTAAAATAAAATAAACAGAAAATGATTAACCAAAAAAAAAAAAAGAAGTAATGAATGTTTCTCATTTTGTGATAGTTTGATCCTGAAATCACAACAAATCTGGACTACACTGTCTGGGCAGACCTGCCATTTCTGCAATCAGCGGATGAGGATGTTCACCTGTTACTGCTTATAACCCCCTCTGCTGCTTGGTTTCTGATGCCTATGAGATTGCTGTGTACCTCAAGTTGTTCCTGTGTGGTGTTCTTAAATATGATAAATGCTAAGATCACATTCATTCATTCTTTTAATGAGATGGTTCTTAAGAGTGGATCATTTGCAAAGCTCTTTTCAGGTTCATTGGTTTTTATTTTTACTTTTTTATTTTTTCATTTTTTTAAAAGTAAAAGAACAAAAACATATTAACAAACAGACACAAAGTAGCATAAGAATAGTACAATCAAAACTGATTTACAGACAAGGTGACAGGGAATCAACAATGGTTGTTGCTTTACATATTGATAACTTCGGAGTGTATATTCAGGAACACAGATATAGACATGCAAAATTGACCAATTAATCATCAACTATTCCTTACTATAAAGTGACCTAAGTCAGTAGTACAACTATGTAAGATATGCTGTACATACATACTTACTTTCTTACATTTTTTATATATATAACTTTTCTTCTTTTTTCCCTCTCTTTCTTTCCCTTCCTTTAAAGTGTGATAGAAAAAGAACTACACCAACAACAAAAAAAAAAAAACCGGAAACATTAACAAAGAGACACAAAGTAGCATAATAACAGTATGATCAGAACTGAATTATAGACAAAGCAACAGAAAATCAACAATAGTTGCTGCATTGCATATTGATATCTTCAAAGTGTATGCTCAGCATAACACATACAGACATACAAGATTGATCGATTAACCAGTCATCAACTATTCCCTAGCATTAAGTGACATAATACAATAGTAGAACCATGCTAGCCCTCCTGCACACATGTATATACATATATACATACATACATTTTTGCCTCTTTCTTTTCTCCTTTTCCTCGTCCCATCTGTTGTTTGCTTTTGAACACATTTCCTTCGTGTCTCTTAGTTTATATTCCCACCCTTAGGTTCTTACACCAGTGACACAATATGTTGCCTGTTCATGTACCACTGATTTATTTCACTTATGAGTATGTTTTCCAATTTTGACCATTTGCCTACAAAGTCCCCAAAACTGTCTTTCTTTATAGCTGAATAATATTCCATTATATAAAAATGCCATAGATTTTTAATCCAGTCTTCTGTGGATGGACACTTGGGTTGCTTCCACAATTTAGCTATTACAAATTGCGCTGCTATAAACATGGGTGGAAATATATGAGAGTGATATGATGCTTTCAGATCTTCTGGGAATATACCCAGAAGGGGAATAGCTGGTTTGAATGGAACCTCTAGACCTAGTTTGCTGAGAAATCTCCAAACGGCTCTCCACAGTGGTTGCACCAGTCTGCATTCCCACCAGCAGTGTAATAGAGAACCTATCTCTCCACAGCCTCGCCAGCATTTGTTACTGGATGATTTTTTAATACTGGCCAGTCTTGCTGGGGTGAGATGAAATCTCAGTGTTGTTATTTGCATTTCTCGAATGACTAAGGATGTGGAACATTTTCTCATATATTTATTTGCCATTTGTATTTCTTTATCTGAGAAGTGTGTATTCATCTCAGATGCCCATTTCTGGATTGGGTCTTTGAATTTGGACAGGTACATGTTTTCTAATTCTTTGCATGTTCTAGATAGAAGACCTTTCTCTGAGGGAAAGCCAGTTAGGATTTTTTCCCAATTTGTGGGTTTTCTTTTTACTTTGCTGGTGATTTCTTTAGATGTACAAAAACTTTTCAGTAGGATGAGGTCCCAGTTATTGCTTCTTTGGAGTGTTTCCCTTGCAGTTTCATTTTTGTTCATGAACTCTCTGCCTACTCCTATGTCTTCAAGATTTTTACCTACTTTCTCTTCCAATAGATTTAGAGTATCTGTTTTAATGTTGACATCTGTGATCCATTTTGACCTGAGTTTTGGTGCATGGTGGTAGACTGAGGTCTATTTTCAGTTTTTCAGCAAGAGGCGAGCCAGTTTTTCCAGCACCATTTATTAAACAGGCCTTCTTTTTTCCAGTGAGTTTGGTTGACCCCTTTGTCAAATATTAGGTAGCTGAGTGGGTTTTTCGTTGTGGTTGCATCTTCCAGTCTGTTCCATTGATCCTCAGGTCTGTTTTTTATCCAGTACCAGGTTGATTTTATTACAGTTGCTTTGTAGTATAATTTCAGGCCAGGGATTGTGATTCCACCCGACTTGTCCTTATTGCCCAGGATTGCTTTTGCTATTCTGGGTCTCTTCTGGTTCCAGATGAATTTGAGGCATATTTTCTCTAGATCTGTGAGGTATGTTAATGGTAGTTTAATGGGAATTGCACTGAATCTGTACAACAGTTTTGGTAGTATGGCCATTTTCACAATGTTCGTTCTTCCTTCACTCAGGGTATGTTTTTCCATTTATTGAAATCCTCTTCGATCTCCTTTTTCAGACTACTATAGTTTTCACTGAATAAAACTTTCACATTCTTTGTTAGATTGATTCCTAAGTATTTCAATTTCTTGGTTGCTATTGTAAAAGGTATAGTTTCCTCAATTTCTCTCTCAGTCTGGTTGTTGTTCTTGTGTAGGAATGCTATTTATTTTGGGGTGTTGACTTTTTATCCGGCTACACTGCTGAATTTGTCAATTAATTCCAGGAGTTTTCTTGTGGAGTTTTTGGGGTCCTCCATGTATAGTATCATGTCATCTGCAAATAGTGATAGTCTGAATTCTTCCTTTCCTATCCTTATTCCTTTTATTTCTCTCTCTTGTTTGATTGCTCTGGCTAATGCTTCCAGAACTATGTTGAATAGGAGTGGTGACAATGGACATCCTTGTCTTGTTCCTGACTTTAAAGTGAAAGTTTTCAGTTTATGTCCATTTAGTATGATGTTGGCTGTTGGTTTGTTGTAGATGGCTTTGATCAGATTGAGGTACAGGCCATCTACTCCTATTTTTTCAAAGGTTTTTAACATGAATGCATGTTGGACTTTATCGAAAGCCTTTTCTGCATCTATTGAGATGATCATGTAGTTTTTGTCTTTGACCATATTAATATTAAGTATTACATTTATTGATTTGCAAATATTGAGCCATCCCTGCATTCCTGGAATGAATCCTACCTGGTCGTGGTGTATAATTTTCCTTATGATTCGCTGTAATCTATTTGCCAGTATTTTGTTGAGTATCTTTGCATCTATGTTCATTAGAGATTGGCCTATAGTTTTCTTTCTTGGTTGGGAACCTCTCTGGTTTTGTTATCAGTATAATACTTGCCTCCAGAAATGTGTTAGGGAGAGTTGCTTCCTTTTCGATTTCATTGAAGAGTTTGAGGAGTGTTGGCATTAAATCTTCTCTGAATGTTTTATAGAATTCTGCTGTGAATCTATCCGGGCCTGGGCTTTTCTTTGTTGGTAAGTTTTTAATGACGTTTTCAATCTCATTAAATGATATTGCATTGTTCTGGATTTTTAAGTCTTCCTGATTCAATTTTGGTAATTTGTACCTTTCTAGGAGTCTGTCCATTTCTTCTGTATTTTCTGTTCTATGGGAATACAGATTTTCAAAGTAGGTATTAATGATCTTTTGTATTTCTTTTGGATCTGTAGTGACTTCATCCTTTTCATTCCTTATTGCATGAATTTTAGTCCTTTCCCTTCTTTTTTTGATAAGGTTGGCTAGGGGTTTATCAATTTTATTTATTCTTTCGAAGAACCAACTCTTTCATTCAGTAATTTTTTGTAGAGTTTTCTTCATCTCGATTGCATTAATTTCTGCCCTGAATTTTATAATCTCCTCCCTTCTTTGGGCTCTTGGTTTGGCTTGTTGCTCTTTTTCTAAGAGTTTGAGGTGTAGCATTAGGCTATTTATTTGCTCTCTTTCTGTTTCCTTTTTATATGAGTTCATCGCTATAAATTTCCCTCTGAGGACTGCTTTCATTGCATCCCACAGATTCCGGTAGGTTGTACTTGCATTTTCATTTATTTGTAGGTAGTTTTTAATTTCTTCTTTAACTTCTTGTGTGATCCATTGGTTATTCAGGAGGTTGTTGTCTAATTTCCAAGCGTTTTTGAGGTTTTTGGAGTTCTCTTTGTCATTAATTTCCAATTTCATTGCACTGTGGTCCGATAATATGCATGAGATAATTTCAATTCTTTTGCACTTAGATAGGTATGCTGTATGGGCTAGAATATGGTCAGTTTTAGAGAAAGACCCATGTGCAGCTGAGAAAAATGTATATTCTGATGTTTTGGGGTGGAACACTCTGTACACATCTACTAAGTCCATTTGTTCACACTTTTGGTTCAGGTCTGTTATTTCTTGGCTGAGTTTCTGTCCAGTTGACTTGTCTCTTTGCTTCAGAGGGGTGTTTAGGTCCCCTATTACAATAATGTTATTTGTTATTTGATTTTTCACGTCTGTTATGATTTGACTTGTAAAGTTAGGTGCTCCATTGTTTGGTGCATAAATGTTTAGGATTGTTACCTCTTCCTCTTGCAGCTTTCCCCTAACTAGTATGTAATGGCCTTTTTTATCTCTTTTGATTGTTTTTGGTTTGAAGTTTACATTATCTGGAAACATAAGAGTACCCCTGCTTTTTTCTGGGGACCTGTTGCATGAAGAATTGTTTTCCAACCTTTACCTTTCAACCTGTGGATTTCCTTTTGAGTAAAATATGTTTCCTGTATACAGCATATCGTTGGACTGTTTTCCTTAATCCACTCTTCCAATCTTTTCCTTTTCACTTGTGAATTGAGGCCATTTATATTAATGGTTATCATGGTTATATGTTGGCTTAGTCTAGTCATGTTATTTACTTGTTGTTGTTTTCCTTCTTTTCCTGTCTGTTTACTTACTTATTCTGTTTAGGGGGTTATTTCTATCGTTGTTCTTGGGATTGTGGTCTCTTTTTTCTGTGTCTAGAATATCTTTTAGTGCTTTTTGCAATGCTGGTTTGGCATTCATGAAGTTCTTCAGTTGTTCTTTGTTGTGGAAATATTTTATTTCTCCATTGAATTTGAAGGATAGTTTTGCAGGATACATCAGTCTGGGTTGGAAGTTTTTTTGTCTCAGAATCTGTAATATCTCGCTCCAAGCTCTTCTTCATTTCATGGTTTCCGTTGAGAAGTCTGCTGTGATTCTGATGGGCTCTCCTTTATAGGTGATCTGTTTCTTTTCTCTAGAAGCTTTTAATATTGTGTTCTTTTGTTGGATGTCTGGGATATTGACCATTATGTGCCTGTGTGTAGTTTTGTTTGGGTTATGGCTCATTGGGGTTCTATATGTCTCGATTAACTGTACTTCAGTATCTTTTACCATTTTTGGGAAATTTTCTGCTATTATTTCAGCAAATATTCTTTTTATATCATTTGTGTTGTCTCCTGCTGTTTCACTGACTCGTATTACTCCAATATTATTTCTTTTTGCCTCATCTTGCAGCTGTGGGATTGATTTTTCTTGGATCCTTGATGGCTTTATGAGATCCTTCCTTTCATGCTCATTAGCTGCCCTGCTGTCTTCAAGATCTGAAATTCTATCTTCGGCCTCATTTAAGCGGTTTTGCCAGCTTTCAGTGGAAGTTTTCAATTCCTTTCAATCTCTTTGGATCTGTTTCATTTGTGGTAATTCATTCCTTAATTGCTCTTGTAACTTTTCCATTTGTTTCCTATTTTCTTCTATTCTTTTATCTATTTCTTCTCTGTGTGCTGAACATTTCTTCCATTATGGTTTTCAGTTCATTTTTTGTCTGAGAGATTATTTCTACCTCAATCTCTTTTGTGGCCTGATGGAGTTGTTTCTTTACCTCTGATGTGATTGTTTCCGAGATTGCAGGTATGTGACTAATTTCTGCTTTAATCTGTTCTATGGCCTGATGGAGTTGTTTCATTACTTCAGACGTAATTGTTTCATAAATTACAGGTATGTGGCTTATTTCTGCTTCAATCTCTTCTATGGCCTGATGGAGTTGTTTCTTTATTTCGAATGCAATCTTTTCAGAACTTGCAGGTATGTGGTTTCCTGGTTCCCCTATATCCTCGCATCCAGGACTTGTTCTGGGTGGGGCTGTGTTCTGAGACTGCATTTTGTTCTTCTGTCTTCCCATTTTTGGGTATCAGATTCAGACTATTGAGCTATAAATTACCCAGGCAGTTCACCAGGGAAAAGTCCATTGCAACGGCTGCTCCAGTGGCTCCTTCTGTTCGGGGGAATGTCCCTTAATCTTTCTACTAAGAGTTTCGCTTAAAAGGCTGCTCAGATGCTGGTTTGTGTGGTGAGCTACTCCCTACCAAGAGACCTGGGTGGGGCGTGTAAAACCACTCCCCCACCCGCCCAGGTATCCCTGCAGGTATGAGGATGGATCTCCTCCCCCACTCGGTGATCCGGTCGTGGCACGCAGATAGCTCAACCATTTCAGAATCCGTGCAGGCAGGAAGGTTCCAAAGTGCCAGTCCTTCGTGCCACACCCGCTATCTGCTGCTCCTTGACGCTTCTCTGCCTCCTCACACTCTCCGGCTCTGGGGGAGGGAGCGAGGTGCTCTGCTCCTCTGTGCTCCTCACACTGCCTCGGCCACGGACTGCAGACTGCTGAGGGCCTTGGCGGTGGGGGCCAGGACCGGAGTGGGATCCCAGTTCACCACCCAGACTTGCGCAGCCCGCCCGAGGAGCGTGGGCTCAGAGACCGCCCCACGCTGCAGCCGCCAAAAAGCCGACTTCTGGCCACAGTCGCTGGCGAGCCGCACAGGGTCGGGAGGTGGGAGCGGCTGAGCCCCTGCGCCCCCAGGGCACTCGTACCCAGCCGAGCTGCCACCCGTCCGCTGCGCCGAGCATCTCTGGTGCCCAGCACTCCGAGCTTTCCCATGTCTCACCATGGCAATTTGGGCCACCCTGCCACATTTCCGGCAGCGCAGAGAAACACGTTCTGTTTGAACTTCCCAGCCGAGGTCCTGGCATTCGTGCTCGCCAAGCCTGTCTCAAGCTGGGGGTCTCTATCAGGGAGGATCCCTCTTTTGCTGCTCACGTGGTCGCCATCTTCCCCATTCCCTCGTTTATTGGTTTTTAATAATATCGGGTGTCAGAGTATAAATTGTTGCCTCTTAAAAATAAAATTTTAGCATTGGAAAATTCTTCAATTTGTTTTGTCAAACTTTCCTTTCTTCATTTTATATGAAACCAAAGGAAAGTCTACATCATCACTGGAAAGATCCTCTCAAAAATGATCTAAATAACTGACACCTTGCAAATAAGACAACTAACAAATTATTTTAGAATCTCAGTAAATATATGTGTCAGGTTTTGAACATCAACAAATTACATAAATATAGTTTCTTTTAGCAGAAGAATAAAGCATGATAACTGATCAGAATACTTTATGAAAACCAGCCATGTTGTCTGAGGTAAAGTTTCCAGTGTATAGACCAACAATACAAGCTCTATTGTAAGAGGGAGGCCAGAAGTAGCATAAGATTTACTGACCACTCTCAATTGCTCTAATACAAATGTGACATGTCCTAGGTCTCTACCACATGTCTTCTATCATGTTCTACTGCATTCCCATAACTTACTATCATCTTGGAAAAATTTTGTTTCACTCTGTCTGGGTCTAATTAGTCCAGTTCATTCACATTGCAAGTCTGTCTCATATTCTACTAAATATTATTTTCCCCTCCCATTATTGTTGCTCCAGAGATATAACAGCTCAAAGACAGTCAGTTACTCTGATGGTTTTTCTCTCCCTTTTGGCTTAGTTTTTCCTCTGACTAGTGTGAGAAGAAATACAGGGGTGGGAGACAGAAGAGCTCTGACATCACTGGTCTCTGAGATGCTGTCATAAGTTTCCCTCTACTGATGGGACTAAACTTGACCCTGTCTCTGTAACAGTTGTGTGGCTTATCAGTCATTCTTCAGATTCTCCAGGACCTTTACCAGAGGGGACACTTCTCATTATAATCTTGTTAAACATAGTGATCTGGCTTAATTCTGCTATCCACCCCATGACTCTGTAGTCTCCAGGGGTCCTTCCACCTTCTCCTGAAGGTCAGCCACCTGCTGCTGACCAATGGGACACCCTTGAATCATAACCACTAGAAACAGTGATACTGCTGCCAGAGTTCCAGGTGTGTAAGTGTTGTAGGCTCCTTCAGTCCCACCTGAAGAATGAGTTGGGCCAAATGTTGAACCAGTAAATGTAACTTAGACTTAAAGTAAGAGAAGAAAAGGAGCTTCTATGTAAAGTAAAAGAAGAAAATGACGAAAAATTGGAGATAAAGAGAAATACATGAAAATGGTAGGTAGGTTCAGAGTGTAGGGTGCGCCCTTGCAGAAACAGGAAGACTTCAGAGCAGGAAGATGGCGATGCAGCAAAGGCAATGGGTGCCATCGTTCTTACCCTCTTAGATCTAGTTTACTGGAAGTTGCTCTGCTCAGGCATCCCAGCTTGGACTGGCTGTTCACCTCCTGGTGTTCAGTTACACTCTGCACTTTGTAAATGCCAAGTTATATCCTGTCAGTTAGCTTTGTTCCAGTTCTTCTCGATTGACGGATACATGCTGTTTTCCTGCCCGACTTCCATGATATAGCCTTCTTCCTTATTTGTTCCTCAGAGATGTATTACCCACATAATTCTTTTTATTAAAAAAAATTTAAAGGGAAAAGAACAAAAACAAAATAATCAAAACAAGAACAAAAACAAAACAACACAAAAACTATAAAAATGATACAGAATTTCAAATTAAGGTGACATGAAATCAATAATATCTGTTGTATTTCTTAATGTCATCTTCAAAGTAGCTGCTCAGACTGCTATGCAAAATTGATCAAAGACTTAAACATTAACTGTTTCTTTCAATAATCTGATAGAAATTAGTAGCGCAATTGTCTTAGTCATGTTGTTTGTGTGTGTGTATATGTATATATTTTTTCCCTCTTTCTTTCTTTTCTCCTTTCTCTCATCCCAGTTGTTCTTTCCTGTTGAGCAGTTTCCTTCCCTTTCACAATATCTAGTGTACCTTTCAGTTTTATTTACTCTTTCAGGTTCTTACCAAGGAGAGTATACAGTCTTTACATATGTTGGTTTGCTTTATTTCACTTGTGAGTATGGTCTCTAGTTGCTTCTATTTTTGTATAAAACCTTTCAGATTATCTTTCATTATTGCTGAGTAATATTCCATTGTATAAAAATACCACACTTTTTCATGTGCACTTCTTGGGGGGAATTTGTGTTGCTTCCAAGATTTTGAGAGGACAAATTGTGCTGCTGTGAACATGAGTGCACACATATTGCTGTGTTATGATGTTTTTTAATTCGTCTGGGAAAATACAAAGTGGAAAGGCTGGGTTAAATGGGACCTCTGGTCCCAGTGTTTTGAAAAGTAGGTGGATTGATTTCTGAAGTAGCTGCACCAGTCTACATTGCCAACAACAGTGGAGAATAGTTCCTTTTTCTCCACAGCCCCTTCAGCATTTTTCTTGATTTCTTGATGGTAGCCATTTTTACTGGGGTGAGATGTAACCTCAGTACTGTTTTAATGTTTTTCTCAAATTACTAATAAAGTTTAACATTTGTTCATATATTAATCTGTCATTTGCCTTCATCTGAGATGTGTGTATTCATGTCAGATGTCCATTTTTGGATTGGGTCTTTGAATTTGAGTGGGTCTGAGTTTTTCAGTTCTCTATATGTTCTAGATGTAAGTCTTCTTTCTGAAGGATCGTTAGCGAAAATATTTTCCCACTCTGTGGGCTGTCTTTTCACTTTATTGGTGATCTCTTTTGATGTACCTAAGCTTTTTATAGGATGAGATCCCAGTTGTTGATTCATTGAAGTGTTTCCCATGCAGTTTGAGCTCTGTTTATGAAGACTGTGCATTCCCCTATGTTTTCCAGATTTCAAACTACTTTCTCTTCCAGTAGTTTTAGTGTTTCTGCTGTAATATTTAAATGTTTGATTCAGTTTTACTTTAATTTAGTGAATGGTGCTAGCCATAGATCTAGTCTTAGTCTTCACCACATACAGAGCCAGTTTTTCCAGCAGAATTTATTAAAGAGGCTATCTTTCCTTCCAGTGAATGTGTTTGGCCTCTTTGCCAAAGATAAGGTGGCTGAGTGTGTTTGTAGTTGTGTCTGCATCTTCTAATCAGTTCCACTGGTCCTCACGTTTATTTTTTTTGGCCAATGACATCCTGATTTTATCACAGTAGCTTTGTAGTGTAATTTCAAGTCAAGAGCTGTGATGCCTCCTGACTTGTTTTACTGCACATGATTGCCATTGCTCTTCTGCATCTCTTCTGGTTCCACGTGAATTTTAGGAATATTTTCTCTGCTTCTTTGAAGTATGCTTATGGCATTTTGATCAAAATTCCATTAAATTAAAATTGCATTGCATTAAATCTGTATTACAGTTTTGGAAGTCTGACCATTTTCGCTAAGTTGGTTCTTCCTATGCATGAGCAAGAGCTACCTTTCCACCTTCTGCTATCACCATCAATCCCCTTTTCCCAAGGGCTGTAATTTCCAACATATAAATGTTTTACTTTCTTCATTAGATTGTCACATACTCACTACCTAAGCATTTTATTTTTTTGCAGGCTATTGTGAAGGGTGTGGTTTGTCTAATTTCTCTCTCAATAAGTTTGTTGTTTGTGTACAAGAATGCTATTGATTTTTGAGTGTTTATTTTGTATCCAGCCATGCAACTGAATTTGGTTATTAACTCTTGGAGTCTTTTGGTGGAGTTTTTGGGTCTTTTATGTAGCGTTTCATATCATCTGTGAATAATGATCTTTTAACTTTTTCCTTCCCTGTCTTTATTCCTTTTATTTCTTGCTCTTTTACAATTGCTCTGATTAACATTTTTAAAACCATGTTGAAAGGGAGTGGTGATAGTGGACATCCTTGCCTTGTTTCTCATTTTACAGTCAAAGACTTCAGTTTTTGTCCATTTAGTATGATGTTGACCACTGGTTTGTCATAGATGGATTTTATCAGATTGAGGTAATGGCCATTGTTATGGTTCATACATTGTGTCAACCTGGGGAATCTGGAGGTTTAACTGAGTGATTCAGCAGGAAGCCAGGGTGCTTCGTATATATCCTGAACCTGTGGAAGAGGAGGGCATGGAGATTGTGTGAGAGCTACACGCCCCCTGGGTGGGGGTAGGCTGTTTTACAATGTAAGGGAAGGAAAGAGGTTGCTTTCAGCCATTCCTCCCTCTTTGCTGGTTGTTTTTGCTGTGCTCTGCTGCCCTGAACAGTTTTGCCCTCTGCCATGTGCCATTCTGCCTCTGAGACAGCCAAGTATGGACTGAAACCTCCACAAACTGTAAGCTAAATAAACCTTTCCTTCCTTCATTTTGGGTGTTGGATATTTTGTTTCAGCAAGGAGAGAAAAGTAACCAAGACAGCCATCTATTCCAATATTCTGTGGGTTTTTATCATGAGTAAGTGCTGCACTTTATCAGAAGTTTTGTCTGCATCTATTGAGATAATCATGTAATTTTTGTCTCTGTCTCCGTTGATATGGTGTACTACATTCATTGATTTGCATATGTTGAATCATCCCTACCATCTTGGGATAAATTCAACCTAGTCATTGTGTGTAATCTGCTTAAGGATTTGTTGAATTCTGTTTTCTAGTATCTTACTGAGGATTTTTGCATCTGTGTTCAGGGAGATTGGCCTGTAGTGCTTTTTTTCGGTTGTACCTTTCTCTGGTTTTGGTGTCAGGATAATACTTGCCTCTAGGAAAGAGAGAGTATTGCTTCCCTTTCAATTTCAAAGTTTGAAGAATATTGGCATTAGATCTTCTCTAAATTTCTTTTAGAATTCAGCAGTGAATCCATCATGAACTGGGCTTATTTTTTTTTGGTAAGTTTTTATTATATTTTGGATCTCATTAATTGATACTGCCTTATTGAGAATTTTTATATCTTCTTGATTCAGCTTTGGTAATTCCTATCTGTCTAGGAATCTGTGCATTTCTTCTGTGTATTCTATCCAATGAGAGTAAGGATTTTCAGTGTAGGTATTGATGATATTCTGAATTTCCACAGGATATGTAGAGACTTCATCCTTATAATTCCTCAATACATGAATTTGAGTCTTTTCTTCCCTTTTTTGATAAGGTTGTTTAAGTGTTTATCAATTTTATTTATTTTTTCAAAGGACCAATTCTTCAATTCATTAATTCTTTGTATTTTTTTTTGTTTCATTGTATTATTTTCTACTCTGATCTTTATAATTTCCTCCCTTCTATGGGTTGTGGGTTTGTATTGCTATTTATTTTCTAGAAGTTTGAGGTGTCACATTAAATTGTTTATTTGTGCTGATTCTGTTTTCCTGATGTGAGAATTCACTGCTATAATTTTCCCTTTTAGGATTGCTTCCCTTGTGTCCCATAGGTTCTGGTATATTATGTCTGCATTTTCATTTAGTTGTTGATATTGGCTAATTTCGTCCTTTCATTTGTCTGTGACCCTTTGGTTGATTATTAGGGTATCGTGTAACTTCCATGTGTTTATGGAGTTGTTGTTTTTTTTTTTCCTTTTCGCATTAATTTCTACTTTCGTTGCACTATGGTAAGATATTATTCATGGGATAATTTCAGTTATTTTGCACTTACTGAAGCCTGTTCTGGGGGCTAGTGTATGGTCTATTTTAGAGATTTTCATGTGCAGCTAAGAAGAATGTGTATTCTCACGATGTTGCATGGAGCAGTGTAAAAACATCTCCTAAGCCCATTTGTTGACAGGTTTGGTTCAGTTCTGTTATTTCTTTGCTGATTTTTTGTCTAGTTGATCTATCTCTTTGTGACAATGGGGTAATGAATTCTCCCATTATAGTTGTGTTACTGTTTGTTTAATTTTTCATGTCTATTAATAATTGTCTTATATAATTGGGTGTTTTTGTATTTGGTGCCTCTATATTTATGATTGTTATCTCTCTCTTGCAGTTTTCCCCTAACAAGAATATAGTGACCTTTATCCCTTTTGATCATTCCTTATTGGCATTGTCTGCAAAATAATAGCTAATCCTGCTTTTTTGTTGGTACTTGTTGCATGGAAAATTGTTTTCTATACTTTGATTTTCAGTATATAAATTTCTTTTGTAATTACATGTTTTCCTTGTATACAACGTATTGTTGGATCTTGTTTCTTGACCGACTCTGCCATTCTGTTTCTTTTGATTGGTGAATTGAGGCCATTTGCAGTGATGGTTATAAGTGATATGTTTTGGCTTATTTTGGACATGGCAGTTTCCTGCTGTTGGTTCCCTGCTTTTCCCGTTTAACTGCATGTCCTACTTGGTGGTTTCTTTCTGTTTTTCTTGGCATTGTGGTTATTTTTGTCTCTGTGTAGAATAACTTTTAGTACTCCATCACATTGCTTTTGTGTTCTTAAATCTCTTCAGTTGTTCTTTGTCATGGGAGTATCTTACTTCTCCATTAATTTTGAAAAATAATTTTGTAGGGTCAATCCATGTGGGCTGAACATTGGTTTCTTTAAGGACTTGAAATTATTCACTCCAATTTCTTCTTGACTTTTAAGAAGTCTGCCATGAATCTGATGGTCTTTCCTTTATAGAGTATCTGCTTGTTTTCTCTAACACCTTTTAATATTCTGTCTGGGTGTTGAATTTCTGGAATCTTGATTATTATCTATCTTGATGTAGTTGTGCATGTCTCATTTTCCTCTAATTCATCTCTTGGACTTTTTCTGGGTGCTGAGGTTGCATTTTTCTTCTGCATCCTCTCATTATTTTATTTCAATGTTTTTATTTTGTTTTCTGTGTTGATCTTTGTAAGTTTTTGTAGTAGGTATATTTATCACTAGTACCAGTTCCTCTCTACGTAAGGTTTGTTCTTCTGGATGTCTTCTGTGTGTAGCAGGTTCTCAGCTTGTGTCTGTCCAAGGAGACTCCCTTTCCAGTTAATTAAGAATGAGATATTGGTATCTGTTCAGCTCAGTCCCCAGTCCTTCGGTTCTAGGCTGTGGTGAGGTTATTACCCCCAGAACATCCCAGTATTCTTGTAGACATGAGAACAACTGATTAAATCAGACATGACATCCTAACTAAGTTGTATTATTAGCACTGACTATAGCTAAGTTTAGAACCTGATGAACTGTGGTAACCCTTAATTTTGTACTTTCATCCATATAAACAAAATCTGCAGTTATACAACTGAATCAATAATAAATTGGGAGCTTGTATGCAAAGTGCTTTTCCTTGGTGGCATGGTTTTAGCTTGTGGTGGAGAAATTTCAAAAGGATAGTGGATAGAACCAAGATAACGGAGAAGAAATAAAGTAGAGGCCAGACGGGAAAGTGAATGATGATCATGCAAGGTTTGCAAAACTAGAGAAGGGGAAGTAGAGAAAGAATGAAGGCATAAGCAAGGGATTGTTGACGTTGATAAGAGAAATTAGAGGTAGTTTTCAATCATATGAAAATCTTATTAAGTCTACAGAGATAAACTGAGCAAAGAGAGAGAGAAGATGAGTAGATTAGAAGAAAAATATAGGTAAAAGACAACAATAGAAAAGGAATGGGAAACAAACCACGAACTAGCAAAAAAAAAAAAAAAAAAAAAAGAAAGAAACAAGAAAAGGAATTCCTCTGGTGTCTCTGGTGTTTGCTGATGGTCCCAAACTACCGGATAACACTACCAAGCCTACAATACTTTTTCCTGCATTTGAGGCTGATCTTAACCTCCAGATGTGAGGGTCTGGTGCCAGAGACTTCAGTCAGTACTTTCTGTATGTTCTTTATTGGCCTTCCATTCATTACCATGTTTCTTTTGGTGGCGTCTCTCTCCCAGTTGCTGTGCTGTTTGGAGAGAGACGGGGAAGTTTCCAGTCCCATGCACCATGCGCCCCTCCTGGTCGCTTCTGTTTTCCTTTTCTACTGGCCAGTCTCTTTACTCTCAGCTTATCTGTTGCAGGGTGGCATAGGATGCTGTGATATGGTCTGGACCTCTGCTCTGGCTGTTGCATTCCATGGCTGCTCAGTGCCAATTCTAACTCCTCTCCTGTGGAGAGAAACTTCCCATTCATTGCTTTCCAAATTCTGGTGCCCCTATCATCTGCCTCTGCTGTAGTCTGTAACCTCCCTGGGCAAGACGGGGGGTGCTGTGGTGACCCTTTGTACTCCCAAGCCAGCAGCATGGGGACAGCCCTGGCGTGCACAGTCCCGCAGTGCATGGCTTTGTAATTCCCGATGCTTCTATAACTCCGGGTCACATGGAGAGGGGTTAGCTGTTCCATTAGTAATCATCCCTGTGGTCTTTAATCTTGTTCCTGGTGGTGTATGTTAGCACTCTGGTACACAGAAGGAATGGGAAGAAAAGAAAAAATGAAAGGGAAAAGAGAAGAAAAAAGAGGAGAAAGAAAAAAGGAAAGAAAAACCAAAAAATGAAAGCTGACGATCATTAGAAAGGAAACAGTTTGCATCCACAGAATTTATGCTGTAGCCTCTTCTGTTTGAAGGAAGGCAAAAAAGGCAAAGGACCTTATATCTAAAGTCTATCCTGTCTGGCTTCATTTAGACACATTATTTTATTTTATTATTTTTTATTTTAAAGAGAGTAGTACAAGAAAAGAAAAGAACAATTGCAGCATATCAGCATCACAGATATAAACAAAACAGAGCAAGAACATTAAAATTGATACAGGATTTCAAGACAAAATAGTATGAATTAACAGTAGTTGTTATATTACGTATTGTAAGCTTCAGTTACATTGCTAATGTTACCAAATGGAAGAACAGAAGATTATTCAAGCCATTAAAGAGAATAAAAAATATTATTAAGTAAAACATTAGAGATAATACAGAGTTTCACTAGACAAGATGGTAGGAATTCACCAGTGGTTGTTCCATTGCATATTGTTGTCTTCAAATCAGTGTTCCTTCCTTTGAAAAATTTCTTGCCGTTTCATATCATCTATTGTACATTTTGAGTTTTACTCACTCTTTCAGGTTCCTACATCAGGGATACAATATGATGTTTATATATGTGGGTCCAATTAATTTCACTCATGAGTATAGTCTCTATTTGCATCTGTTTACCCACAAAAGTTTCGAGTTCATACTTTTTATAGCTGAGTAATACTCCAGTGTATAAAAATGCCACACTTTTTATCTATTCATAAGTTGATGGGCATTTAAGTTGTTTTCAATATTTAGCTATAACAAGTTGTGCTGCTATAAACATGAGTACACATATGTCACTGTGGTATGATTATTTTAAATCTTCTGGGAAAATACTCAGAAGACGATTAGCTGAATTAAGTGGGACTTCTAATCCTAGATTTGTGAGGAGTCTCCAAACTGATTTCCACACTGGTTTCCCAAATCTACTCTCCCACCAGCAGTAGAGAAGTGTCTTTTTCCCCATAGCCTCTCCAGCATTTGTTTTTGGTTGATTTCTTGATGATAGCCATTCTTTTCATGGTGAGAAGGAATCTTAGTGTTGCTTTAATCTGCATTTCTCAAATAACTAATGATGTTACACATTTTTGCATGTATTTACTTGCCATTTGTATTTCTTCATCTGAGAAATGTATATTCACCGCAGATGCCCATTTTTGGACTGGGTTTTTAAATTTTTGGTACCTGCTTTCTTTAATGCTTTACATATTCTAGATAGATGTCCTTCGTCTGAGGGGCAGTTGGCTAAAATATTTTCCTAATCCATGAGTTTTCTTTTTAATCTATTGATGATTTCTTTTAATGTGCAAAAACTTTTCAATATGATGAGATTCCAGTTGTTGATTCTTTGAAGTATTTCCTGTGAAGTTTGGTTTTTTTCATGAACTCTCTGCCTACCCGATGTCGCTAAGATTTTTACTTACATTCTTGTCCAGTATATTTAATATTTATGTTTTAATATTTAGATCTTTGATCCATTTTGACTTTAGACATGGGTCTAGGTTTAGTCTTTGTCATGTGGAAAGCCGGTTTTCCCATCACCATTTATGAAAGAGGCATCTCTCTTCCAGTAAACTTCTTTGACCCCTTTGTCAAAGATAAGGTGGCTGCATGTATTAGAAAGTGCGTTTCATCTTCTAATCTGTTCCACTGATATTCAGGTCTTTTTTTTTTTTTTTGGCCAATACCATGTGGATTTTATCGCAGTAGCTTTGTAGTATATTTCAAGCCAGGGATTGTGATGCCTCCTGCCTTTCCCTTTTTTCCCAAGATTGCTTTTGCTAATCTGAGCTTCTTTTGGATCCAGTGAATTTTAGGAATGTTTTCTCTAAATCTGTGAGGTATTCTAATGGCATTTCAATTGGGGTGGCATTGAATTTGTACAACAATTTTGGGAGTATGGCCATTTTCACAATGTTGGTTCTTCCTATCCATGAACAAGGAATATCTTTCCATTTTCTGATATCCTCTTCAATCTCTTTTTTCAGAATACTGTAATCTTCACTGTATACATCTTTTTACTTCTTTTGTTAGACTGCTTCCTAAATATTTCATCTTTTCTGATGTTATTGTGAAAGGATGGGTTTCCTCAATTTCTATCTCAGTCTGCTTGTTTCTTTTTGTACAGTAATGCTATTGACTTTTGACAGTTGACTTTGTATCCAGCTATGCTACTGAATTTGTTTATTAAATCTATAAGCCCTTTTGTGGAGTTTTGAGGGTCTTCTATGGAGAATATCATGTCATCTGAAAATAATGATAATTTGTCTTCTTCCTTTTCTATCCTTATTGCTTTTATTTCTCTCTCTTGTCTAATTGCTCTAGCTCATATTTCCAGAGGTATATTGAATAGCAGTGGTGACAGTGGACGTCCTTGTTTTGTTCCTGATTTTAAAGTGAAAGCTTTCATTTTTTGTCCATTTAGTATGATGTTGGCTGTTGGTTTGTCATAGACAATGTTGATCAGATTGAGGTAAAGACCATCTATTCCTACTTTATGTAGGGTTTTTATCATGAATGTGTGTTGGACATTATTGAAGCTTTTTTCAGTATTGATGGAGGTGGTCTTGTGATTTTTGTCTTTGACTCTATTGATATTACATTAATTGGTTTGCATATTGAACTATCCCTGCATTTCTGAGATGAATCCCAGTTGGTAATGTTATATAATCTTCTTGACATGTATTGTTATATTCTGTTGGCTAGTATTGTTTTAGAATTTTTGCATCTATATTCATTAGGGAGTCCTGTAGGTCACTTTTTTGGGGGTCTTTCTAGTTTTTGTATCAGGATAAGCCTTGTCTCCAGAAATGAGTTTGGGAGAATTCCTTCCCTTCAATTTCATTAAAGAGTTTGAGAAGAATTGTTAAATCTCTAAATTTCTTGTAGAATTCAGTTGTGAATCCATCAAGACGTGGGCTTTTCTTGATAGCAAGTTTTTTTATTACATTCTCAATTTTCCTGGCTAATATTGAGATATTCAAGATTTTTATCTCTTCTTTTTTTCTGCATTGGTAATTCATATACATCTAGAAATTGGTCCATTTCCTCTGTGTTTTCCAATTCAAGAGAGGAAAGATTTTCAAAGTATGTATTGATGACCTGAATTTCTACATGATCTGTAGTGATTTTATACCTTTCATTCCTTATTGTATGTATTGCAATTTTTTCTGTCCTTTTTTGATAAGGTTGCCTAGGGGTTTATCGATTTCATTTATTTTTTTAAAGAACCAACTCTTTGATTCATTACTTCTATGTATCTTTTTTAGTCTCCATTGCATTAATTTCTGCTCTGAACTTTATAATTTCCTGTCTTTTTTGTCCTTTGGGTTTGATTTGCTCTTTTTTTTCTAGAAATTTGAGGTGTAGTATAAGATTATTCATTTGTGTTCATGCTGTTTACCCGTGGTAAGAATTTCCTGCTACAAATTTCCCTCTGAGGGCTGCTTTCTCTGCATCCCACAGGATCCTGTAAGTTGTGTCTGCAATTTCATTTCATTGTAAATATTGTTGAAATTCTAGTTTAATTTCATCTATGACCCACTGATTGTTCAGGAGGGTGTTATTGTATTTCCAACTGTTTATGGAGTTTTGTGATTTCTTTTGTCACTTTTCCAATTTCATTGCACTACGGTCTGATAGTATGCATAGGATAATTTCAATTCTTTTGCAATTCCTTAACATGTTCTATGTGCTAGTATATGGTCTATTTTAGAGATCCTCCCATGTGCAGCTGAGAAGAATGTGTATTCTGATGTTGGGTGGGACGCTGTAAAGTTGTACTAAGTCCATTTGTTCACAAGTTTTGTTAAATTCTGTTATTTCTTTGCTGACTTTTTGTCTAGGCAATCTATTCCTTTGTGACAATGGGGTGTTAAATGCTCCTGTTATGATTGTGTTGGTGCTTATTTCATTATTCATGTCTGTTAAAATTTGTCTTATATAGTTGGGTGCTCCTGTATTTGGTTCATAGATGTTTATGATTGAAATTTTCCTCTTGAAGTTTTCCCCTCACACGTATGTGGTGACCTTCTTCATCTCTTTTGAGTGTTCTTGGTTTGAAGTTCACATTGTCTGCAAACAGAATAGCTACACCTGCTTTGTGCTGGGCTCCTGTCACGTGGAATATTATTTCCTGTCCTTTGATTTTCAGTCTATGATTTTTCTTTTGAGTTAAATGTGTCTCTTGTATACAGCATATAGTTGAATCTTATTTCTTGATGTACTCTGCCAGTGTCCTTCTCTTGATTGGTGTATTGAGACTGTTTACATTGATGATTGTAACTGATATGTACTGGCTTATCTTTGTAATGGTATTTTCCTGCTGCTGATTCTACCGTTTTCCCTCTGTTTAATTGCTTGCTCTACTTGGTTGTTCCTTTCTGTTATTTTTCTTGTGGTTCTGGTCTTTTTCATCTCTTTCTAGATTATCTTTGTAGGAATGGTTTGGCACTCATGAATTTCTTCAGGTTTCTTTATCTAGATATATTTTATGTTTCCCCTAGAAATCCATGTATCTGGATATATTATATTTATTTAAATATTTTTGAAATTTGAAGAGTAGTTTTGCTGGTACGTCAATCTCAGTTGGAAGTTGTTTCAATTTCATGTCCTGAAACACTTCACTCCAAGCTCTTCTTGATTAGATGCTTTGTGTTGAGAAATCTGCCACAATTCTGAAAGACTTCCCTTTATAGGTGATCTATTTCTTTTCTCCAACAGGTCTTAATATTCTGATCTGTTGTTGAGTTTCAAGGCTCTTGATCAACATATGCATGGGTGTAGATTTATTTTGGTTGCAGTTAAGTAGAGTTCTTTATGCTTCCCTTATCTGTATGTCTGATTATTTTTCCATTGCTGGGAAGTTTTCTGCTATTACTTCTACAAATAATCTTTTTATGTCATTTGTGTTGACACCTGCTGTTTCATTAGTAGCTATTAATGTTACATTGTTTTCTTTTGTTTCATCTTGCAGTTGTTGAATTGTTATGTTCTTGTTTTTTATTTTTTTAGGAGATCCTTCCTTTCACGGCCTTTAGTGGGAATACTGTCTTCAGGGTTGGAAAGTCTACCTTCAGCTTCATTCCGGAAACTGCCAGCACGTGATGGAATGTTTAATTTCCTGGTTACCTGAATCTGTGTCATGCATTCTACTTCTTTTCTACATTGTTCACTCAAGGTTTCCATGAGATTTTTATGACCCTCCATTTTCCTATCAGTGTTTTCGTTGTGTATGCTGAACAGTTCTTTCATGGTTTTTGTCATTTCTATTTTTACCTGAGAGATTACTTCTGACCTGATGTCTTCTATGGCCTGATGGAGTTGTTTCTTTACCCCAGCTGCTAGCATCTGAGAAATTTCAGGGAAGGAGGCCTGGGGGAAGCTCACTGGGCTTCCTGAAGATGTCTGGGATTCAGCCGAGTGCCCATTGGTTTGCTCGGGGTGCAGAGACTGGCTACTGAGGCCCCAGAACATTCCCAGGGCTCTACCTGCCTTGCACATTGGTCAGGGAGGCATGGGGGTGGCTCACTGGAGTTCCTGAAGATGTCCAGAGTACAGTCCAGTGCCTGCAGGCATGTTAGGGGTAAAGGTAGACATGTTATCTTAGTATAAACATTTTTTCTTCTCCTCCCTCTCCTTCTCATCTTCCTCCACCTCTTTCTCCTCCTCTTCTTTTGTCTTCTTTGACCTCAAGCATGGCAAGCAATCTAGTGACCCACCTGAAGGCAAGTGGGGTGACTGGCTGTTTTATTAAGTCCTTGATCTATGTTTGGCTTGATCTATTAGTCCCTTATGTTACATTGATTTTATTTTTATTTTATTTTAAATATAAAAGATTGAAAGCATATTAACAGACACATAGACATAAACAAAACAACACAGAAAGAAAAGCAATACAGAATTTCAGAAAAGGTGTTGCAAAATTAACAATAGTTGTATTACATAATTTTATTTTTGAGTTGGTCAGTCAGCTGAACAAATATAGGATTTTAAGATTGATCAAACAATCAAGCATAACTGCTCCTTTCAATGAAGCAATAGAAATTACTGGTACAACTATGTTAGCTATCCTGTGTATACTTATATACATATTTTTCCCTCCTTTTTTCTCTTTCTTTCTTTTTCTTTCTTTCTTTCTTTCTTTCTTTCTTTCTTTCTTTCTTTCTCTCTCTCTCTCTTTCTCTCTTTCTCTCTTTCTCTCTTTCTCTCTTTCTCTCTTCTTTTTTTCCGTCCCCTCATCAAAGTTGTTCTTCCCTTCTGAGGTGTATTTTTCCTTTCATAATATATGTTGTACCTTTTATATTTCATTTACTGTTTCAGGTTCTTACACAAGTGAGGCAATACATTGTTTACACAATCAAGTCTGATTTAGTTCACTTATGAGTATTGTCTCTAGTTGTATTCATTTACCTCTAAAATTCTCTAGTTTATCTTTCTTTATAGTTGAGTAATATTCCATTATATAAAAATACCATACCTTTTTATCCATTTCTCAGTTGATGGACATTAGGGTTTTACTTCTATAATTTAGCTATTAGAAATTGTACTACTATAAACATAGGTGCACATATATCACTGTGATATGAAGTTTTTCTTAATTCATCTGGAAAAATATGTAGGAGGGGAATAGCTGGGTTGAATGTGTCCCCTAATCCTAGTTTACTGGAGCATCTCCAGATGCATCTTCACAGTGGTTTCACCAGTCTAATCTCCCAGCAACTGTAGAGAAGTGTACTTTTTCCCCACAGCCTTGCCAGCATTTGATATTGGTTGATTTCTTGATAACCAATCTTTCTGTGGTGAGAGGGAATCTCAGTGTTGTTTTGTTTTGCATTTTTGAATGACTAATGATGTTGAACATTTTTCTTTTTTTTTTTTTTTTTTTTTTTTTTTTTTTTTTTTTTTTTTTTTTTTTTTTTTTTTTTTTTTTTTTTTTTTTTTTTTTTTTTTTTTTTTTTTTTTTTTTTTTATTTTAGAAACATAAAAGTACAAAAAACATATTGACAAACAGACACCCATTATCATAGAAAATAGTACAATCACAACTAATCTATAGACAAGGTGATATGG
>PVLD010026008.1:0-22841 GCA_004027595.1 Dinomys branickii | reverse complement strand
TTCCTTTTTTTTTTTTTTTTTTTTTCTGTTGTTGAGAGGATCAACTGTCTCACTAAATTTGCATGTCTGTATATGGGTCCATACATCTACAATTCGAAGATATCAATGGATAAAACAACAACTACTGTTGACACCATATCACCTTGTCTATAGTTTAGTTGTGATTGTATTATTTTCTATGATAATGGGTGTCTGTTTGTCCATATGTTTTTGTACTTTTATGTTTCTAAAATAAAAAAAAAAGAAAATCTGTATTCCCATAGGATACGAAATACAGAAGAAATGGACACATTCCTAGAAAGGTACAAATTGCCGAAACTGATTCAGGAAGACATAAATATCCTGAATAACCCAATATCAATTAATGACATTGAAAACGTCATTAAAAATTTACCAACAAAGAAAAGTCCAGGCCCTGATGGATTCACAGCAGAATTCTATAAAACGTTTAGAGAAGATCTAATGCCAACACTCCTCAAAATCTTTAATGAAATCGAAAAGGAAGCAACTCCGCCCAGCACATTTCTGGAGGCAAGTATTATACTGGTACCAAAACCAGAGAGAGACCCAACTAAGAAAGAGAGCTACAGGCCAATCTCACTAATGAACATAGATGCAAAGATACTCAACAACATATTGGCCAATAGATTACAGCGAATCATAAGGAAAATTATACAGCACGACCAGGTAGGATTCATTCCAGGAATGCAGGGATGGTTCACTATTCGCAAATCAATTAATGTAATACACTATATTAATACAGTCAAAGACAAAAACCACATGATCATCTCAATAGATGCAGAGAAGTCTTTCGATAAAGTCCAACATACATTCATGCTAAAAACCTTAGAAAAAATAGGAATACATGGCCTCTACCTCAATCTGATCAAAGCAATCTACAACAAACCAACAGGCAACATCATGCTAAATAGACATAAACTGAAAACCTTCACTTTAAATCAGGAACAAGACAAGGATGTCCATTGTCACCACTCCTATTCAACATAGTTCTGGAAGCACTAGCCAGAGCAATCAGACAAGAGAGAGAAATAAAATGAACAAGGATAGGAAAGGAAGAAGTCAAACTATCACTATTTGCAGATGACATGATACTATACATGGAGGACCCCAAAAACTCCACAAGAAAACTCCTGGAATTAATTGACAAATTTGGCAGCGTAGCCGGATTCAAAGTCAACACCCAAAAATCAATAGCATTCCTGTACACGAACAACAAACAGACTGAGAGAGAAATTGACGAAACCATACCCTTTACAATAGCAACCAAGAAACTGAAATACTCAGGAATCAATCTAACAAAGAATGTGAAAGATTTATTCAGTGAAAACTACAGTACTCTGAAAAAGGAGATTGAAGAGGATTTCAATAAATGGAAAAACATACCCTGCTCATGGTTAGGAAGAACTAACATTGTGAAAATGGCCATACTACCAAAAATGTTGTACAGATTCAATGCATTTCCCATCAAACTACCGTTAACACACCTCACAGATCTAGAGAAAATATGCCTCAAATTCATCTGGAACCAGAAGAGACCCAGAATAGCAAACCAATCCTGGGCAATAAGGACAAGTCAGGTGGAATCTCAATCCCTCACCTGAAATTATACTACAAAGCTACTGTAACAATATCAACCTGGTACTGGCTAAAAAACAGACCTGAGGATCAATGGAACACACTGGAAGATGCAACCACAACGAAACACACACTCACCTACCTAATATTTGACAAAGGGGTCAACCAAACCCACTGGAAAAAAGAAGGCCTGTTTAATAAATGGTGCTGGAGAAACTGGCTTGCCTCTTGCCAAAAACTGAAAATAGACCCCAGTCTATAACCATGCACCAAACTCAGGTCAAAATGGATCATAGACCTCAACATTAAAACAGAAACTCTAAACCTATTGGAAGAGAAAGTAGGTAAAAATTTTGAAGACATAGGAGTAAGCAGAGAGTTCATGAACAAAAATGCAACTGCAAGGGAAACACTCTAAGAATCAATAATTGGGACCTCATCCTACTGAAAAGTTTTTGTACATCTAAAGAAATCACCAGCAAAGTAAAAAGAAAACCCACAAATTGGGAAAAAATCCTAGCTGGCTGTCTCTCAGACAAAGGTCTTCTATCTAGAACATACAAAGAATTAAAAAGCATGTACCTGTCCAAATTCAAAGACCCAATCCAGAAATGGGCATCTGAGATGAATACACACTTCTCAGCAAAGAAATACAAATGGCAAATAAATATATGAGAAAATGTTCCACATCTTTAGTCATTCGAGAAATGCAAATAAAAACAACATCGAGATTTCACCTCACCCCAGTAAGACTGGCCCGTATGAAAAAGTCATCTAATAACAGATGCTGGCGAGGCTGTGGAGAAGTAGGGACTCTATTACACTGCTGGTGGGAATGCAGACTGGTGCAACCACTGCGGAGAGCCGTTTCGAGATTTCTCAGCAAACTAGGTCTAGAGGTTCCATTCAAACCAGCTATTCCCCTTCTCGGTATTTTCCCAGAAGATCTGAAAACATCACATCACTCTGATATATGTGTATCCATGGTTATAACAGCACAATTTGTAATAGCTAAAATGTTTAAGCAACCCAAGTGTCCATCCACAGAAGACTGGATTAAAAAATTGTGGCATTTTTATATAATGGAATATTATTCAGCTATAAAGACAGTTTTGAGAACTTTGTAGGCAAGTGGTCAAAACTGGAGTCCATACTCATAAGTGAAATAAATCTGCGATACCTGCGCAGGCAATGCATTGTATCACTGGTGCAAGAACCCGTGTGTGAATATAAACTAAGAGACATGAAGGAAATCTGTTCAAAAACAAAGAACAGATGGGACGAGGGAAAGGAGAAAAGAAAGAGACAGAAATGTATGTATGTGTATATGAATATACATATATGCAGGAGGGCTAACATGGTTCTACTATTGTATTATATCACTTAATGCGAAGGAATAATTGATGATGGTTTATTTGATCAATCTTGTATGTCTGTATGTATTATCCTGAACACACACTTCAAAGATATCAATATGCAAAGCGGCAACTATTGGTGGTTTTGTTGTTGTTGTTGTTGTTGTTGTTTGCCTGTTTTGTTTTCTGTCTTTGGATGTTTGGTTTTTGTGTTTTTCTGTTGTTGAGAGGATTAATGGTCTGACCAATTTTGCATGTCTGTATATGGGTTCATATATTTACCCTTCGAAGATATCAATGGATAAATCAATAACCACCGTTGAGACCATGTCACCTTGTCTATCGATCAGTTGTGATTGTACTATTTTTATGCTAATTGGTGTATGTTTGTTAATATGTTTTTGTACTTTTATTTTTTTAAATAAAAAAAACGAAGAGTTGGTTCTCTGAAAGAATAAATAAGATTGATAAACTCATAGCCAACCTTATCAAAAAAAGAAAGGAAAGAACTGAAATTCATGCAATAAGGAATGAAAAGGATGAAATCACTACAGGTTCTACAGAAATTCAAAAGATCATTAATACCTACTTTGAGAATCGTTACTCCAATAAGATAGAAAACTCAGAAGAAATGGAGAGATTCCTAGAAATGTACGGATAACCAAAGTTAAATCAGGAAGATATACAAACCCTGAACAACCCAGTATCAATTAATGAGATTGAAAATGTCATTAAAAACTTACCGACAAAGAAAAGCCCAGGCCATGATGGATTCACAGCAGAATTTCCTAAAACATTCAGCGAAGATTTAATGCCAACACTCCTCAAACTCTTCAATGAATTTGAAAAGGAAGCAATTCTCCCTAACTCGTTTTTGGAGGCAAGTATTATACTAATACCAAAACCAGAGAAGGACCCAACCAAGAAAGAGAACTATAGGTCAGTCTCCCTAATGAACATACATGCAAAGATACTCAACAAAATACTAGCAAATAGAATGCAGCAAATCATAAAGAAAATTATAGACCATGGTCAGGTTGAGTTTATTCCAGGAATGCAGGGATGGTTCAATATTTGCAAATCAATTAATGTAACACATCACATCAATAGAGTCAAAGACAAAAACCACATGATCATCTCATAGATGTGGAAAAAGCTTTTAACAAAGTCCAACATGCATTCATGTGAAAAACCCTAGAAAAAAATGGGAGTACATGGCCTTTACCTCAATCCAATCAAAGCCATCTGTGACAAATCAACAGCCAGCATCATACTAAATGGGCAAAAACTGAAATCTTTCACATTAAAATCAGAAAAAAGACAAGGATGTCCACTTTCACCACTACTATTCAACATAGTTCTGGAAGCACTAGCCAGAGCAACTAGACAAGATAGAAAAATAAAAGGAATAAGGATAAGAAAGAAAGAAGTAAAACTATCACTATTGGCAGATGACATGATACTTTACATTGAAGATCCCAAAAACTTCACAAGAAGACTCCTGGAATTAATTGACAAATTCGGCAGTGTAGCTGTATATAAAGTCAATACCCAAAAGTCAATAGCATTCCTATACACAAACAACAAACAGACTGAGAGACAAATTAAGGAAACCATACCTTTTACAATAGCATTCAAGAAATTGAAATATTTAGGAATCAATCTAACAAAAGTTGTAAAATATCTATTCAATGAAAACTACAGTACTCTAAAAAAAGAGATAAAAGGATTTAGATAAGTGGAAAAGCATTGCCTGCTCACGATTAGGAAGAACCAACATTGTGAATGGCCATACTACCAAAATTTTTGTACAGATTCAATGCAATTCCCATTAAACTACCATTGGCATACCTCACAGATCTAGAGAAAACATTCCTTAAATTCATCTAGAACCAGAAGAGACCCCGAAGTGCAAAAGCAATCCTGGGTAACAAGGGCAAGTCAGATGGAATCACAATCCCTGACTTGAAATTATACTACAAAGCTACTGTAATAAAATCAACCTGATACTAGCTAAAAAGCAGACATGAGGATCAATGGAACAGATTGGAAGATGCAGCCAAAACCACAAACACACTCAGTCACCTAACCTTTGTCAAAGGGGCCAAACAAGCTCACTAGAAGAAAGACAGCCTCTTTAAAAAATGGTGCTGGAAAAATTGGCTCGCCTCTTGCCAAAGACTGAAAATAGACCCAAGTCTGTCTCCATGCACCAAACTCAAGTCAAAATGGAGCACGGATCTCAATATTAAAACAGAAACACTAAATCTATTGGAAGAGAAGGTAGGTAAAAATCTTGAAGACATAGGAGTAGGCAGAGGGTTCATGAACAAATATCAAACGGCGAGGGAAACACTTGAAAGAATCAATAACTGGGACCCCATCTTACTGAAAAGTTTTGCCCATCTAAAGAAGTCACCAACAGAGTAAAAAGAAAGCCTACAAATTGGGGAAAAATCCTACCTGTCGGTCCCTTAGACAAAGGTCTTCTATCTAGAACATATAAAGAATTAAAAAACATGAACCCGTCCAAATTCAAAGACCCAATCCAGAAATGGGCATCTGAGATGAATACACACTTCTCAGAGAAAGAAATACAAATGTCAAATAAATATACAAGAAAATGTTCTACATCATTAGTCATTTTAGAAATGTAAATTAAAACAACATTGAGATTTCTTCTCACCCAAGTAAGATTGGCCAGCATTAAGAAATCAACCAATAACAAATGCTGGTGAGGCTGTGGAGAAATAGCCTTTTGCACTGCTGGTGGGAATGCAGACTGGTGAAACCACTGTGAAGATCGGTTTTGAGATTCCTCACCAAACTAGATCTAGAGGCCCATTCAACCCAGCTATTCTGCTTCTCAGTATTTTCCCAGAAGATCTGAAAACATCATATCACCGTGATATATGTGCAACCATGTTTATAGCAGCACAATTTGTAATAGCTAAATCGTGGAAGCAACCCAAATGTCCATCCACAGAGGACTGGATAAAAAAAAAAAAACTATGGCATTTTTACCTAATGGAATATTATTCAGCTATAAAGAAAGACAAACTTGAGGCTTTTATAGGCAAATGGGCACAATTAGAGACCATACTCATAAGTGAAATAAATCAGACGTGCATGTGCAAACAGCGTATTGTATCATTAGTGTAAGAACCTGAAAGTGGGAATATAAATTAGGAGGGAGGAAAGGAAACTGCTCAAAAGTAAAGAGCAACTGGGATGAGTGGAAGGAGAAACGGAAGAAAGGAATTACTATGCATATGTATGTATATGCAGGATGGCTAACAGGATTGCATTATTGTCTCATGTCACTTTATTGTAAGGAACAGTCAATGATTAGTTGCTTGATCTATTTTGTATTTCTATATGCGTTACCCTGAACATACACTTTGAAGTTATCAATATGTAACACAACAACCATTATTAATTCCCTGTCACCTTATCTGTAATTCAGTTTATGTACTGTTCTTGTGCTACTTTGTGTCTGTTTGCTAATGATTTCGTTCTTTTACTTTTAAAATTTAAAAAAAAGTCTGCTTTGTAATTTTCTGGTGTATTGTGAATTTCAAGAAAATTTTCAGAGATCGATGTAAAATTATTCATGCTGCATTGTCATATGAAATATTCCTTTGCATCTGTACAAATGAGCAAATTCTCCCTTAGTTATCCTTTATTATTTTGCTATTTTTCTTTCCTCTTGCTCAAATATATCAAACCTTAGCAAGAGTTCTTTTCCCAGAATCAATTTAGCTGTCATATTTATTTCCTCTGTGTGTACATCTTATTAAGATCTTTTGTCCTTATACTTCATGCTTTGTGCTTCTTTGTCTCTCTTTACTGGTTTCTGATAAAATGCTCAAGTGCAGAACTTCAGCCTTTTTTTTTTTAATTTAAAAAAAATACAAGTACAAAAACATATTGACAAACAGACACCAATTAGCATAAAAACTAGTACAATCACAACTAATCTATAAACAAGGTGATATGATCTCAACAGTGGTTATTGCTTTATCCATTGATATCTTCGAAGTGTAAATATATAAGCCCATATCCAGACACGCAAATTTAGTCAGACAATTAATCCTCTCAACAACAGAAAAAACACAAAAACCAAAAATCCAAAGACAAAAAACAAAACAGGCAAACATCAACAACAGCAAAAACAACAACAAAAAAAAACACCAATAGTTGCTGCTTTACATATTGATATCTTCGAAGTGTGTGTTCAGGATAACACATACTGACATACAATATTGATCAAATAACCCATCATCGATTATTGCTTAGCATTAAGTGATATAATACAATAGTAAAACCATACTAGCCCTCCTGCATATATTCATATTCATATATACCTACATACATTTTTGTCTTTTTCTTTTCTACTTTCCTTCATCCCATCTGTTCAAGTCAGGTGGAATCACAATCCCTGACCTGAAATTATACTACAAAGCAACTGTAATAAAATCAACCTGGTACTGGCTAAATAACAGACCTGAGGATCAATGGAACAGACTGGAAGATGCAACCACAACGAAAAACCCACTCAGCTACCTAATATTTGACAAAGGGGTCAACCAAAACCACTGGAAAAAAGAAGGCCTGTTTAATAAATGGTGCTGGAAAAGCTGGCTCGCCTCTTGCCGAAAACTGAAAATAGACCCCAGTCTATCACCATGCACCAAACTCAGGTCAAAATGGATCATAGACCTCAACATCAAAACAGAAACTCTAAACCTACTGGAAGAGAAAGTAGGTAAAAATCTTGAAGACATAGGAGTAGGCAGAGAGTTCATGAACAAAAATGAAGCTGCAAGGGAAACACTTCAAAGAATCAATAAATGGGACCTCATCCTACTGAAAAGTTTTTGTACATCTAAAGAAATCACCAGCAAAGTGAAAAGAAAACCCACAAATTGGGAAAAAATCCTAGCTGGCTGTCCCTCAGACAAAGGTCTTCTATCTATTTTTTTTTTTTATGTTTTTTTTTTAAATTTTATTTTAAAGACAAAAGAATGGAGACATATGAACCAGAAAAGCCATAAACAATACAGAAAATACAAAGTTATACAGAATATAGTAGGTCTTCTATCTAGAACATACAAAGAATTAAAAAACATGTACCTGTCCAAATTCAAAGACCCAATGCAGAAATGGGCAGCTGAGATGAATACGCAATTCTCAGACAAAGAAATACAAATGGCAATAAATATATGAGAAAATGTTCCACATCCTTAGTCATTCGAGAAATACAAATAAAAACAACATCGAGATTTCATCTCACCCCAGTAAGACTGGCCAGTATGAAAAAGTCATCCAATAACAGATGCTGGCGAGGTCGTGGAGAAATAGGGACTCTATTACACTGCTGGTGGGAATGCAGACTGGTGCAACCACTGTGGAGAGCCGTTTGGAGATTTCTCAGCAAACTAGGTCTAGAGGTTCCATTCAAACCAGCTATTCCTCTTCTGGGTATTTTCCCAGAAGATTTGAAAACATCATATCACTCTGATATATGTGCACCCATGTTTATAGCAGCACAATTTGTAATAGCTAAAATGTGGAAGCAACCCAAGTGCCCATCCACAGAAAACTGGATTAAAAAATTGTGGCATTTTTATATAATGGAATATTATTCAGCTATAAAGAAAGACAGTTTTGGGGACTTTGTAGGCAAGTGGACAAAAGTGGAGTCCATACTCATAAGTGAAATAAATCAGCGATACATGTGCAGGCAACGTATTGTATCACTTGTGTAAGAACCCGAGGTTGGGAATATAAACTAAGAGACATGAAGGAAATCTGTTCAAAAACAAAGAACAGATGGGACGACGGAAAGGAGAAAAGAAAAAGACAAAAATGTATGTATGTATATATGAATATGCATATATGCAGGAGGGCTAACATGGTTCTACTATTGTATTATATCATTTAATGCTAAGCAATAATCGATGAGAGGATATTTGATTAATCTTGTATGTCTGTATGTGTTATCCTGCACACACACTTCGAAGATATCAATATGTAAAACAGCAACTAGTGGTGTTTTTTTTGTTGTTGCTGTTGTTGTTGTTTGCCTGTTTGTTTCTTGTCTTTGGATTTTTGGTTTTTGTTTTTTTTCTGTTGTTGAGAGGATTAATTGTCTGACTAAATTTGCATGTCTTTATATGGGTTCATATATTTACAATTCGAAGATATCAATGGATAAAGCAATAACTACTGTTGAGACCATATCACCTTGTCTATAGATTAGTTGTGATTGTACTACTTTTTATGATAATTGGTGTCTGTATGTTCGTATTTTTTTGTACTTTTATGTTTTTAAAATGAAATAAAATTTAAAAAAACGTGTGCACACGCACAACACAGGAAGCTCCACATGAGGGTCCCATATTTCCAGGATCTCCTTGGTATCTTGGCTATCTTTCTTTTCCTAATTGCACTAGATTTGAAGAACAATTGACGAGATCAGAAACATTCCAAATTCCACAGTAACTGTGGAACTCTTTGAAGGCTCTGAAATAAATAAATGTGTATGAGATGGACAGCTTTTCATTTCTTTTTAGCCCGTGAATTTTATACTTCTCTAGTGTTTTATTATTGTGTCCACAATCATTCTGCAGACTGGAGGCCTTGACAGTGCATGATTCCAACCTCATAGGGCAGGGATGTCAGTGGAAAGGTCTACGTACAAGGCAACACGAATTCACCTTTTGCATAACAGCTACATGAACAAGATCATTTCAGTGGTATTTGTGAAATATCAGCTCTATTTCTATTATGTCTAAGTGTAGATTGTCTGATAAATGCGAGTGTTAATAGAGTAGAATAAACATGTCAGATAACAGAAAGCACTTGAAAACTGCCTTTTAATGTTACTTTTTTCTTTAAAAATTACTGTTATTGCCTACACAGTAAGTTCAAAGTCAGCCTGCATTATATAGCGAGAGGCTGTCTCAATTAATAATACCCAAAAACTGACTGTTATTGAAAGTAATCTGTGGATCAGTGTATTACATCCTTTTAATGTATAGTTTTACAACATTCTGAAAATAACTCAATGAAGTGGTATTATTCCCACTGGATAGAAGAGGAAAGATGAGGCATACAAGTTTTCAGTAACTAGCTCAAGTTCAGGGGTGATAAAATCAATATTTAATTCCAGGACTTTGTAACTCCAAACCTCATGCCCATAAATATCGTATTGTTTCCTGAAAGAACCCCACATCTGTTGTTCTTGAACTTAGACTTCCAAGTGTTTTCTGTAATAATTGTTTACTAGTTACTCATTCTAAAAGTTAACCTCCTTATAAATAATATGCAGCATATTACTGCAAAGTGGGGGACCTTATTGGTTTTCCTTCAAAAAGACATATATTTGTTCCATACAGGAAAAAAGAACTATTACATTTGTTTTCCTGTTGTTTTAAACAGATTTCACATGGCTGCACACAATACTCAACACCTACAGTTTAAAGGATGAGTTTGATTTGGATATTTTGAGGGGGTTCAGTTCATGGTCAGCTGGCGCCCAGGTAGTAATTTCGTGGTAGAGAGGCCTGGCAGAGTAAAGCTGCTTCCTTCATTGTGACTGAGAAGGGGAACAGAACAGTGTGTGCATAGAAAGTGCAATTGACAATAAACGCCATGGTCACAAATCCAGGACTCACACACTAGAAATACGCCACACTGATGCGCTAGGTGGTTTCCAAAGCCCAACAAAGTGGTCCGCTACCCTAACAACTACCTCTTACTCTTAATCAGCTTTATCTCCAAGCCCATCTCCTTGCCATACCTATTCTCCAAATAAAGACCATAGCAAAGTCATGATTCCATGTAACAAAATACACCTAATGTGCATACAACAGGAAACACAATAAGGCATTCCTTAAAGCCTCCACAGTTGCATAATTTTTCAAAACTACAAGTCAAAGTCTCTCCCAAGAGCCAAGGCAAACTCTTAGTTGTGGAGCTCTCTAAAGATAAAGAAAAAGTAAAGCAAGTTACTTCATTCCAAAATACATTGGCACAGAGTAAGTGTTCCCATTGCAAGAGGTAGAAATAGGGAAATAAAAGTATTAGACCAATGCAAGACCAAAACCAGAAGGACTAACATTAAGTCCTGTAGCTCCATAGCTGGTTTCTGAGGCACACAGTAGTAAAATGTGGCTTCCCAAAGGGCTCGGGTATCTCCTGCCCCAAATGCCTTGCCAGCTGCAGCCCACACAACCTTGGTCTTGGGTTGGCTCCTTCTCAGGCTTCAGCTTTTCCTGATGGATGCTCTGTGTTCCTGGAATACCTAACCTCTTGAGGTCTTCATTGTACCTTTGCCATACTTATAAACCTTCATACATCCTCTCAGGAACTCCTTGCTTGGCCTATAGGACTTCCTTTGACATCTGGGTGGAAGTCTCCCAGATCCCCCAGCTCACATTCTTCATGTCAGCAAAACGAGCATCAAGTAAGTGATGCCAAGGTTGCTTGTCAAGCCCACTTGGACCATGGCTACAGCAGCTATGTCAAATGAAGCAGCACCACAGTTAAATGAATCCTGGGGAATTATATTTCTAGAGATCTTTCTGGAGCAGGGGTTCCAGGTGACATTCTTCTCAAATGAAAGGTTGACACCTCTGGATCCTTAAACCTGGAATGGTAAGATATAGGTAGTTTGTGAGATGCCCTCAAGACACCTTTCTTTTTAACCCTGAAGCAAAGTATGTTTTCCTTTTTAATAGCATTATGATTCCTTCTGAACCGAAATTTAAGGTTTTCATCTTTCTCTACTCTGCTTTTTGCTCCCAATTCTCATTTTAAGTTGTTCTTAAAGCAGGCAGCAGTATCCATGCCACAGTCTGAGTGTTAGTCTGTCTTGAGATTTCCTCTGCTAGATCAATTGCCCTTAATCTTTGAGTTTTCCTCAATGTCTAAGGCCATAGGCGTAAGGTGGACAAATTTTATGTCAGTGCTAACACATACAGCCTTTAGTCCAACTTTCAGTGGAATTCTTGTTCCCAAGTAAAACCTTCTGAGCTTGGCCTTTACTACCCATATTTCTATCAGCTTTCTGGTCTTATGATCTCCAACAAAACTCATCCATCAGGCTCTGTTTACAGCATTCCAGGTCTTCTGCATCCCAAATCTTTCCACACCCCTTCTACAAAATACTTTCAACTGTTTCAAGCCAAATGGTCTAGTATAGTCACAGTAATAACCCCATTTCTCTAAAGCCATTTTCTGTAATAGTCACGTTTCTCACTCCTGAGCACAGTATGACTCTCATAATTTAAAGAAGAGTTTTAATTTAGTTCACATCTTGAGAGGATTCAGTTTATGATCAGCTGGCTCCAAATCAGGAACCAAATGGTTGAAGGTCATGGGGGAAAATATCTTTCTAGTTGATAGTGGCCAGGGACCAGTGCAGGAAAACAAGGCCAGTAAGGAATGAGCAAGATCGTGCTCTCCCACCCACCGAGACACAACCAAAAGTGCATTCATCCAATCTCCCGGCTGAGATCCAAAGCCAAACAAGTTGATATTGTACCATAACCATCACACCCCTTTGCCCTTCTTTTTTCTAAATATAAGAATTGATTCTTGCGTTAATCTTAAACTTTTCCACCATAAGCTATTATCTAAATATACTTTTAAATATTACTGTAATAAAAATCTGTCCCAAAATTTTACTTCTTTCTCACTTACCTGAACTTCAGTCCACTAAAGTCATGTTAATGCCAACCAGTTTTATAATTTTCAAGTCCTTTTACATTTTTTCTTTCCTGTCCATTATATATAACAGTGATAGCACTAGTTAGACTATCACTTGTTCTATTTTTACGTTTTCTCATAACATTCTTTTTTATAGAAAAAAAAAATTTCATAACAAGATAATACAATAATAATAGTTAATACATTGCATATTTTTATCTTCAAAGTAGTTATACATAGTACAATATATAGGCATAAAAATTCTCCAGATGGTATTAGCAAAGGAAAAAAAACTACAAGATAATTATTTGACTAGCTTCTTTTAGTTTATTTTCACTTTTAAAAATGCTAGATATTAGTTTAAAATAACAATATTATCAGTTAAATATATAAATCATTTTCTCAACAAATTATGATAGTTTTCATAAAAAAGCACATATTTATTAAAACAATACACACCATAACTTGGTCATGTATTTTTCATAATCTTTTTTATTTTTTTTTAATTTCTATTCATAGTAGAATGATGTTTTTGGGAATAACTTTGACACCATAGGTTTTAGAGAGGAGAAAACAGTAGGAAAAAATTCACCCTGAATGCTTTAATTGGGCAATGTCTTTTTGTCTCATTTATTTCTTGAAAGAATTTCCATTACAACCAAATCATTTCAAGTGATTTTGCTCACAACCTTTCCTTTTAGTCTGCTGTCTTTTTTGTACCAAGTGAAGTCACACTATACCATTTTGACAGCGCTCAGACCCTTCTGGGTTCCTGTAATCAACATGCACTGACCAGCCCAGCCATCTCCTCTACTTCTGTGTTGTTCACTGTAGGTGTTCTGAGGGCCACATACCAAACTTCCTCCTCTTCCTAGACCATGGTGGTGTTCTCATGTGCTCAATAAGTTATTTCTGTTTTTCCTTATGACATTTCCGAGGTTTCTGTATCTGATTCACTCAACCTTCATGCCACATCCATGAACTAACCTGAAACTCTCCTAACCTATTGCTTATCGGTTATTATCCTAATGAGTACACCTTTCTCTAGCAATTTTATCTTCCATTTTGTATATAAATGCATAATTTATCACCTTGTAAAAATATTTAAAAATTTAATTCTTTATGAGATGTCAAAAAAAGCAAACAATATTTAGCAACCTAGTATGTTAAATGCAGAGATAGAGGCATACAAAGGAAATTATGGCCTCCCAAGGAATTTTTTTTCATCTTTCAGTAAAAAATGAAAAATCATGGCAACATTAGTGTTTACCATCAATATAAGTGAGTACAGTCTGTGCTCTGATTTCCTTTCTAATAACATTCACTACTACACGTCTGGTACTTCTAGCTGCAAAAAAGGAAATTTACTCTAAAGAATAACAGAAATAGTGATGAAAGAACAAGAATCCTCTTCAACGTGTATACTGTACCACTGGCCAAATTTTGCAGTTTAAATATTTTAATTATAAATTATTAAATTTAATGACTCATAATGTACTAATATGCACAAATTTTAACAGAAACAACTCAAAGTAGTAATTTAATGGATAATAATGATGATTATAATAGCATATATTTACACTACCATTAATTGTAGTAAGTGGAAAATAAGTACATATTGATATAAATTTTTTCAACTCCTTTGAACTTGCATTTGCATATAAATATATTTGTATGTAAATTTATGCTTCTATAAGCAAGTGTACATATGATTTATAAAATGTTTTCAACTCGATAAGTAAGAAATATTAACCTGAAATTATACTAAGAAAGCAATAGAATGTAGCCATTACATCAAAAACAAAAAAGAATGCTTAACAATGATAACAGTGGCTGTTTCAAAGACATTGTGTTATGGTTCTAATATAAGCATGTCATTGTGTCTCAAAACTGGTTTAAGGAAATGTGTCTGACTGCCAACTTGACAAGGGGTGGAATGTTATGGTTGATACATTGTGTCAACTTGGGGAGTCTAGAGGTTAGGCTGTGTGACTCAGCAGGAAGCTAGGGTGCTTACTTTGTACACATCCTGAGCCTATGGAAGAGGAGGCCATGGAGACTTCGTGAGTGCTACATGCCCCTGCACGGGGGTAGCCTGTTTACAATGTAAGGGAAGGAAAGAGGCTGCTTGCTGTGATTCCTCCCTTTTGCTCTTGTGGCTTTTGCTGTGCTTTGCTGCCATGAACTGTTGCCCTCTGCCTTGTGCTACTCTGCCTCTGAACCAGCCAAGTATGGACTGAAACCTCCACAAATTGTAAACTAAATAAACCTTTTCTTTCTTCATTTTGGGCGTTGAGTACTTTGTCTCAGCAACGAGGAAAAAGTAACCAAGACACAATGCATTAGTCTGCTACAGTTCCTATAACAAAATACTACAGTATGGTGCCCTACACAACACAAATTTATTGCTTCGCAGGTGTGGAGTCGAGAAGTCTAAGATTCAGGTGATGGCAAGTTGGGTTCTTCTGAGAGTTCCATGACACTGTCATAGTTTCAGCAAGTTTCTGGTAACTTTTGGCAATACATGGGTAATATTGAAGCATTGCTTCAGTTTTGGTCTTCATCTCACATAATGTTCGTGTGTGTGTGTGTGTGTGTGTGTGTGTGTGTGTATGCATGTACATGCATATATGTTTGTTTTTCAGTTTCCAATACATCTTTTTCAAAAGACATCAGTCATTTTACATTAACATCCACCCTAATTGTATTATCCTAACCTAGTGCTTTTATCTTAATTACAGCTGCAAAGAGCTTATTTCCAAAAAAGGTTACATTCTGAGACTTAGGAATTAAAATTTCAACATACTAGCTTTGAGAGGGTAATAACTCAACTCAGAGCAGACACTCAGTGCCATGTGTGATCCAATAAGTATTATGTGTTGTGAGTGTTGAACATAGCTGAATGTCGATATATCAAACTGATGAAGTTTCCTGGAGCAATTAGAAGTATAAGTAAGATGACCTCTTGAAGTGAAATTATTAAAAACAACATTTTATTCATACTATTGTTCTATTTATGAAACCTACATTGACATAATAAATAATTAAAAGGAAATAGGAAGTAAATACACTGAGAGCATTAAGCAATGATATTGGGGAATTTGTAAAATTTCCTTTATAATACTGCTTTATCTACAATGCAAATATTAAAAAGGAAATGCTTATGGTAAACCATCCAATGTGAGTTTTCCTGGTTGAGTCTGATTTCAGAGGTAACTTAGTAAGCCACTCTGATGATACCTAGATAAAAAGCAGTCACCAAGGAGTGAAGGGAATATACGTCTAACAACAGGAACACAAACTGAGTGTATTCAATATTTGAGAAGAATGTGTTATTCTCCTGGAAACTTCCTACTGTCAGAAAAACTCAATATAAGTACCACTAGCCAGTACGCACAGGGGACCAACTCTTCTCACCACAGAGCAGCCAAGTTCACGTTTTCACTTTGGAAGTGAGATGGAAACTGAAGTTGCTTTTGCCAGCTCAGAGGAGGACAATAAGCAGTGTATCAAAAGATATGGCAGACCAGGGCTAGCGTTCCAACACCCAGACCCAGGGGATCTTAAACTTATGGGGATGGCAGGTATTATAACTGAGTTAGGAACAAAGATTACGTAAATAAATACCCAAGGGTTCAGTTCATATGTGAATACATCAATTAAAACACATTGTGTCTATATTCTCTTACTTGAGCTGTACTAGATTTTCAGTGGTAGGAGTGATCTCTCCACCAACATAACAAAATCAACTCTGTGACCATTAGAACAACATATCTAGTGACCTATATGTAGTTAGCAGCTCTGGATAATCCACAGGAAAATTTGCTCTTTTCCTTAATGTAAAAATAGAGCACATTTTACATACGTACATTATTTTAAATATAATTTTATTTTTTAAAAACTTTCAGGTTTACATGAACCTTTAGAAAGGCTTTCCACCTGCCCTCAACTCAGTGTAAAGGTCTTGTATATGTAAGATACATCTACCAGAATAAGAAATAAATCTCAGATTTTATTTTAAATTTCAGTAGTATTTACTGCTCAAGTATTTTTATGCTGAAGCATTGACCCTAAATATCACATTGCATTTAATCCACATTGTTTTTAAAGAAACTATAATGGATTATTTTAAGTCTTAAAGTATAACTAAGGTGTTGACTTATCTCCATCACAAACACATTACATTTTAAAACATATAATAATCTTACTACACTTACGGAGTGTAAAAATATTTCACCAAGGGTAAAAAATAGAATAGAAAGTTATTGAAGTTATCTAGATTTCTCATAAGTAATTCTGTCTATGTATCATGAACAAATATGATACTTTACAGTTTCTGTAGGTTGTAAGTGCAAGGAAACATCTCACAAGCCTGTAAAATCACAAAGTTTCAGAAGGAAAATCCATAATATTGCCCAACTACATGTCCTACTTTCAAACAAGTATTAAAGCAATCACAATGATGTATTTGGTAATAAGTTCCAGAATATCCAACTGCAATAGCTTATGAAAATAGAAGTTCATTTTGCTCTTCCCCTCCTTTCCCCAAGTCAACAAGTCTATAATTACAGAACATCTGGCATTACTTCAACAGCCCCATGCTGTTAATGCTAGCATCTCTTATTCCCTGGGCTGCTTCTTCTCTTCCATTTTCTTCACACAAGATAGCTGCTGTTGATCCACCATGATGATTGAATTCAAGAAAGAATAGAAACGCAAAAGAAGTTGGATCATAAGTGACATTCACATTGGCAAGAAAAACCTATCAAAGAGTCCTCTACAGACTTCTATTAGCACTTCTTTACTCAGGATATATCATGTGACTCTGCGTGTCAGAAGAGAAGGTGAAAATGAAATTGTTTTACATTTTTTTTTGTTTTACATTTTTAATTCCCATAATGTAGACAGGTATATATATATATGAATGAGTGTTGATTAATAAGACACCCTTACATTAATAATATCATCTTTTAAATCTCAAAAATATATTGTCTTCCCTTTAAAAAGGAATATAATGCAGATTTTAAGATTATTCATCTGTAATGACAGTTGTCATCATAAATCAGAAATGTCTCAGAAAAACAGAAAAGAAAGAGAGGATCTCAAACCAATGAGTTCTGAAATCCAAACAAGAAGAAATTCTGTTGAATTTGCCATGATTGTGATAAAAACGATGAATATTATGCATGAAATAATGAAATCAGAAGGCAAACCGAAATTTTACATAAGAAAGTAACGGGGTTAGTGGAAGGGTTGAAGAGTGTGGTCAGGACATCTATATTGATTCATTTTGTTTATTTTTTTGTTGCCAAAACTTATCTTTTAATAGAGTTTTATTGAAATGTTACTGACCTACAAAGAAAACTGAAAGGTTTTCTCAGAGTTATGTGTGTTAATACAAATAATTTCATGGTTCTAACAACGTGCACTCAAGATACAAAACTGCAGTCAAAACTGCAGGTGACTGAGCCAGTACCACCCACAGTTTCCTTGTGTTCTTTCAGATTTTTATTTTATTTCACTTGGTTTTGTTTCCCTTTGTAATTAACACAAGAACTACATTGCTAATAGGTTTTGAACTCCACACTGGCATATTTTCTATAATAGGCATGGCATTGTACCACAAATCTCTAAAACAATTCTATCTAGAATGCTGAAATTATGCACACATTGACTGACTCCATCTCCAATCCATTGCGATCATTACTCTGGTCTCTGCTTACATGAATTTGAGGAGTATTTTACATAGTTCACATAAGTGAATTCATGAGGTACTTCTCATTTTTTTACTGGCTTCTTTCCTGTAGCATAATATCCTTTAGTTTTATCCATGTTGTTAAAAGTGGCCATTTTGCTTTATTAAAGCTGAATATCGATCATCCCAATGCTTTTATGCAACCCATTCTGTCTTCTCCATTCATTTACTTATGAGCATGCAAGTTATTTCTATATAATGGCCATCATGATCAGTGCTACAATAAACATCGGTGTGAGATTATATCTTGAGATGCTGATTTCAATTCTTCAGAACATATTCTAAGAAGTGGGATTCCTGAATTACAAGTGCTATGGTTTAAACCTAAAATGCCCCCCAAAGTCTCACATGTTTTTAGGTAGGTCTTTGCAAGGTTACCAGATCACAAATAAGTTATACTCATTAATGGATGCATCCATTCAGGTGTTCATCACTGAATATGCTGTTAAAAGGAGGCCCTGGTCAGAGAAGGGCCACTGGGAGCCTAAACTAGAAGTGTGTATTCTTGTTCTCAGTGGACAGAGTGGGACTGTTTCCAAACTGTCCCTTCCCTTTCTGCTTCTTTACTCCCACAGGGTGAGCAGCTGTCCACCATGCCCTTTCACCCCGTTGCTTTCGTGTTTCAGCCAGCTATCCATGGACTGAACACACTGAAACCATGAGTCCCACATATCTCTCCACCTTTGGTCATAGGTGTTGAGTATTTTGTCCTAGTTATGGGACAGTGAGTGACACAATATGATAGCTCCACTGTTTTACTTTGAGTAATACCCTTATTGCTTCCTATAGCTGCTGCACAATTTTGCATTTCTTGCAACAGTTCTACTTTCTTTAAAATCTTATCAACATATATTTAATGCATTTTAGTATTTACTAACCTAATGAGCATATGACATCTTATGTACCTCTCCATTTACAATTCTCTGATAATTAATAGTGTTGATCATCTTTTCATATACTCGTTGGTCATTTTTACATCTTTGTAGAAATGTCTGTGCAAATTCTTTGCCAGTTTTTAACTCAATTGTGTATATTTTGCTATTCAGTTATAGGAGTTCCTCATACTTTTTAATTTCTTATCAGATAACCAGTTTGTAAATATGTTTTCTCTTTCTCTTGGCTGCTTTTTCATTTTGATTTTTCCTTAGTTATGCTGAGACTTTTTCACCTGATATAGCACCATTTGTCTACTTGTGCTTTTGTAGCTTCAGCTTTTGGTAATGTATTCAAGAACTCATAACAGCACCCATGTTTATACCAGTGCAATTTGTAATAGCTAAAATGTGGAAGCAACCCAAATATTCATCAACTGAGGATTGGATAAAAAAATTGTGGTATTTTTATATAACAGAATATTACTCACCTATAAAGAAAGATAAACTCAAGGCTTTTACAGGTAAATGGTCACAGCTAGAGACCTGTACTCATAAGTAAAATAAACTAGACCTCCATGTATAAGCAATGTATTGTCTCACTAGTGTAAAATCCTGAAGGAGTGAATAAAAACTAGGAGGTATGACAGACATTGTGAAATGAAAGGAACATGCTCAAAAGTAAAGCACAACTGAGGTGTGGGAAAAGAGAAGAGAAAGAAGGAGAAATTGTGTATATATGTATATGCAGAATAGCTAACATAGTTGAACTACTGACTTCTTTTGCTTTACTGAAAGGAACAGTTAATCATTTACTGTTTGATCAGTCTTGCATGTCTCTATTTGTTCTCCTGAGAAACCACTTGAAGATATCAATACATAATACAACAAACATTGATAATTTCCTACTACTTTGTCTGTAACTCTGCATTGCTGGTATTATTCTTACGCTATTTCATAAATAGATGTCTGTTTGCTAATGTATTTGCCTTCTTATATTTTTAAAATAAATTTTAAAAATGATAAAAGGACCCATAACAATATTAGGAATAATAAGAAGCTTTTTTTCCTACAGGAGTTTCAGGTCTTACTGTTTAAGAATTTAGTTATTTGAGTTGTTTGTGTTTCTTATCAGGCAGGGGAGCATTTTTCTCTTAACACGTGAATAGCTTTCTGACCATAGTGTATGTTAAAGAAACATTCCTTCCTTTCACTGTGTGCTCAGGGCATCACTAGAGAAGAATCAGTTGACTTCACACCTGTGGATTTATATCTGTTCTATATATGTTAATCCATTATTTTATTTCTCTTTTCATGCTAAGAAGTTATTATACAGCTTTGAACTATAATCTGAAATTAGGAAGTATGGTATCCCTTGGTTTACTGTTCTTGTCCAACAGCACTTTGGCTCTTCTGGCTCTATTGTGATTCTATATTAAACCACTGGGGTTCTTTTTTCAATAACAAAATGACACTGGAATTTTGATAGCAATTACATGGAATTTTTAGTTTTCTTTGAATATTTTAGACATTTGAACATACAAAAATATGTAATACATGAACATCGAATATCTTCTATTTTCCATTCCTTTAATTTCTTTCACTAATATTTTACAATTTCCAGTGCACACATCTTCCTGTCTCCTTGGTTAAGTGCTTGCTAAGTGTTCTTATATACACTTATAAATGGGACTGTTTTCTTTACTTCTCTTTGAAATGGTTTATTGTTAGTAGATCTACATTTAAAAGTTGAATATCTTTACCCTGTCTTATGGCTGGTCTTTCACTTCTGTGACTTCAACTTTGCTAGATAATGGGGATAGGGATCATTTCTTTTCAGGATTATTATCATAATTTTATAAAACAAATGCCTCACAGGTACAAAAGTCTATACTTATTTCTCTGAAAGTCTCTTTTCTAAGCATGTAGACTGAATTAAGTGTTAAAGCTCAAAAGCTATAGACTTTACATTTTTATTATGTTTTCTGTTCCTCCTAAAGTCTATGTGGGGCTGAGAATATATCTCAGTGGCATAAGTGCCTGCCTGGCAAACACAAGGTCTTGAGTTTGATTCTCAGTACAAAAAAAAAGGCTATGACTGTGAAGACCCAAGACTCCATTACCATGTATATACAGTGGAAATTAACCAACGTGGATTGTGAGTGCTTTTGTCTCAGCAAAGTATTTTTAAGAATCAAAAACAGAAGCTGACAGATAAAGTCATAAATTACTTAGTTTCATTAGCACACAAAGCCTTATCATTATACTAATCTTGCAAACCACAATCTTGAGGGAATTGTAAGAGCTAGGATATTGGATGAGAAGCACCAGGGGACATAGTATATTTAACCAGGAACAAAACAAAATTTCAAGAACTGAAAACAAACCTCTAGAAATGTAATGTGTGCATGATTATCTAGATCAGTGTCTCAAGTCTCAAATCAATCATTAATCTGGCAAACAAGCTAGACATCTTTTCTTTGGAATAAGAAAGGCAAAAGAGACCATAGATGAATTTCACCAATTATTTTTGAGATGTTATTCTGTACATCTATGGCTAGTAAGTTAACATTAAAACAGCTTGTCAGGTAGAATATAATGAAATTAATTACACCCATTAAGACATGCAAAGAGCATATAAATTCTTTCAACAAGTTTAGTATCAGATACAGATCTCATAAACACCAGGATTAACTCCAATACCAAAGACTCAGTCCACTTTTAGATAGACAGAATGAAGAATTAAAAACATACCACAACCACATGTATAACTAACAAATGTGAAGAAAACAATAATATATCTATTAAAAACTTGAATCAGAGGATGCTGAAAAGGAAATGAATTCTTACAATAGTCCCAGTACTGGCAAATACAAAGACTCGCAATGTAATTTCAGTCACCATTAGAAGGTTTCAACTAAAATGAGAAATACTCAGCTACTGTGCTTTATAAATCATATACTTAAGAGTATAGAAACACCTAGAGTTGATTCTAATGCTTAGATCATTGCTGTTTGTATTATGATGCTAACAGTCAATTGAAGCTAACAGTAAATTAGCACAACCGTAAGCTTCCCATTCCATTAGTTGGGTTTAAGCAATTGATCATTGGTGTTGACACAATAGATTAAGCTGAATATACTGGAAATTGAAAAGTCATGATAACCTTTGAAAGGATACCAGCACCCATTCTAAACTATACAATCTAACTTTCACTGGAATGGTTTTAACAGGGCCACCCTTTTATATGCACTGATTCAAATGGCAGAAAAACATCCACAAATGGAAAACTCCTTTAACTTGCACTACTTGTAACATTCAAGTCTGACTTGCCCATATGATATTCAATTGAGAAACTTCTCCACCTGTTTTTTCTATAGTTTTATGTATTTGGTGGAAATAACAGGTTTTTACTAATCATGTAGAGACATATTCCAAGTCTAGATATAGTGAATATTTTTGAGCCAGCCAATTATAAAACTGAATTTATTGGAGATTCATTCTTGTTTTATAATTGCATCAGTTTACTCTAGCAACAAGAATATT
>PVLD010026007.1:0-22843 GCA_004027595.1 Dinomys branickii | reverse complement strand
ATGAGAAAATGTTCCACATCCTTAGTCATTCGAGAAATGCAAATAAAAACAACATCGAGATTTCATCTCACCCCAGTAAGACTGGCCAGTATGAAAAAGTCATCCAATAACAGATGCTGGCGAGGCTGTGGAGAAATAGGGACTCTATTACACTGCTGGTGGGAATGCAGACTGGTGCCACCACTGTGGAGAGCCGTTTTTAGATTTCTCAGCAAACTAGGTCTAGAGGTTCCATTCAAACCAGCTATTCCTCTTCTGGGTATTTTCCCAGAAGATCTGAAAACATCATATCACTCTGATATATGTGCACCCATGTTTATAGCAGCGCAATTTGTAATAACTAAAATGTGGAAGCAACCCAAGTGCCCATCCACAGAAGACTGGATTAAAAAATTGTGGCATTTTTATATAATGGAATATTATTCAGCTATAAAGAAAGACAGATTTGGGGACTTTGTAGACAAGTGGACAAAACTGGAGTCCATACTCATACATGAAATAAATCAGCGATACATGTGCAGGCAACGTATTGTATCACTGGTGTAAGAACCCGAGTGTGGGAATATAAACTAAGAGTCATGAAGGAAATCTGTTCTAAAACAAAGAACAGATGGGACGAGGGAAAGGAGAAAAGAAAGAGACAAAAATGTATGTATGTATATATGAATATACATATATGCAGGAGGGCTAACATGGTTCTACTATTGTATTATATCACTTAATGCTAAGCAATAATCGATGACAGGTTATTTGATCAATCTTGTATGTCTGTATGTGTTATCCAGAACACACACTTCGAAGATATCAATATGCAAAGCAGCAACTATTAGTGGTTTTTTGTTGTTGTTGTTGTTGCTGTTGTTGTTGTTAGCCTGTTTTTTTTTTGTCTTTGGATTTTTGGTTTTTGTGTTTTTTCTGTTGTTGAGAGGATTAATTGTCTGACTAAATTTGCATGTCTGTATATGGGTTCATATATTTACCCTTCGAAGATATCAATGGATAAAGCAATAACCATTGTTGAGACCATATCACCTTGTCTATAAATTAGTTGTGATTGTACTATTTTTTATGCTAATTGGTGTCTGTTTGTCAATATATTTTTGTACTTTTATTTTTTTTAAATAAAAAAAAAGATTTCTGCTTCACAGATGAGTAAACTATGGCTAAGAAAAATGATGGGATTTGTACGAGATCACATAGAGATAAGTGGTAGACCCAGGACTTGAACTGATGCCTATACTCAACCCCTCTGCAAAGCTGCCTCCATGGAGTAGGGCGGATGGTATACTCACAGGGCTCTACCGACTCAGCAGTGGTGACAGTTCTCTGTTGGACACAAGTTTACAAGTTGGGAAAACGAATCCGCATGTGTATTGGTCATTTTGCATTAACATTCAAGTTCAAGGCCACACACTGGACAGTTTGGTCTGGTCAACAACCACACTTCCACCTCTGCTTTCTTGTTTTCACCTGAAAGTTGTCCCATTTGCTGTTGGTGGCATCAAGTTTTTTTTTTTTCTGGGCATTTTTCTCTCATCTCAAACACCCTTTGAAAGTCCTAAAAATGGGATGGGCAAGCACCAGACTACAGCCCCATGCTGTCTGGATTTTCAGTCTGTTCTTGCAGGCAATGAAAGTCACGCTGCTAAAACCCTTCCCAAAGCCACTTGCATCCCACAGCCTCTTCTCTCTTCTAAAGTCACAACCTTCAACAGGGAGGAGAGATGAAAACACCTCCTGAGCCCTTAAGTCCTATTTCCTCCTCCAAATGTCAGAGTATAGAGACACAGTCAAGGCTTGGTTTTTACTTCTGACTAGATTATTTTGTCCATGTGAATCAGCAGCAATAGGCAGTCATGGGAGACTTGAAAGAACAAGCTAAGTTCTGTCACATCCCAAGTTAGAAGTGATGATGGGAATCAGAGTGTACCCTACAGGGTAAAGTACTAGTCAGATGTTAGTTGGTATCACTTGAGATGAGCCATCCAGGAAGATAATGGCATGTCTGCTTCTTAGTCCTGTCTGACAAGACACGTCGGACTTCATACCCAAAGGGAAAGGGTCATCAACCCCCATAGCCCTGCTCCAGGAAGCCCACAAGTCCTCCTCCAACTTTCCAGATAGTACCTGTGAACATAAATCTATTTTGGGAACATATGTTCAGCTAGGTGGGCTAAACTGCTCTTTAATGTACTGATTTGCCACTCCGAAGCCCTTGGGCTTCTGTCGTATAATCAGGGCTCTGCCACTCACCCCACTCCAGGCTTACTGGCCTCAAACTTCACACGTAAGAGCTTCTTACTTTCTGCCCATTGTCTCTGCTTACTGTTTGCAAATTTTAAAACGTAGCTAACATTTCTTGAACAGTGTACACTTCTTATCTCATTTGATCCTTACTACTGTGTTGTGATATTAACATGTTACACTTTGGAAAGCAGAGGCTAAGACACATTAACTAAATTTATTAAAGCCCCATGCTAATAAGTAGTACAATCTGAAATTGAATCCATGGGTATATAATGCAAAACCCCAATATCTTAATCCTTTCATTAGCATCTCTTATCCTCCTAGTTTAGAAGAATACGAGTGATCTACAACTAACCAGAACCCAAGCCCTAGCATTTTATTCCCAGAAGACTAGGTAAGAAGACATACTGCTCTTCTCACAAACACCATCTTCATAACCCCAAATCAGATCAGCAGCCAGCCAGCAAACTCCTCCTAGGTGGCTCACACAACTTTTGGTATCCTCAGACTTCCAAGTACCAAATGACAAACAGGATAGGCTTTTCTGGTTATCTCCATTCATCCCCCTAACTGCATCTTCCACCTTCTCTGTCCTGTTCTGACTTCACTTCAGCATCTTCAGTCTTCTATGCTGGTTAGGTTAAGCCAGTGCAAGACCCAGGACAGGGCAGAAGACATCCAAAGAGGTAGGATGCATGTATATTCCCTCTGTTCCTTCCATGCGTATGACTACAGCCTCAGAGGGGTGATCCCTCTTTCAGGTTCTAGCAACACTATCTCCTTCCTTTGGCCCCGAAGGCCTACATGTGGTAATGGCTTCCAGCTCTGGCTTTTCCTCAGTGTGTCACAGTTGCATGCGGGTGCCTTGCATGCGGGTGACCTGAATCCTATCCACATATAAATAGACCATCATTAAACTTCTTCAGCTAACCCATCTGTCTTCCACCGGGACATGAACTGATGAAAAGCCAGTGAAAAGGAAGGATGGGAGGGAAAAGTGCCCCCAACATTCCTGACCACCAGCTGAGATAGAAGCAGGAAAGCATGTTTGTCTGACACATGCTTTCACATACACGCTACTAGCTACAGGCTTCTCATCAACCCTCATTTCATTTTTTGAAATCTCTCAGACATATGTGCAAAATCTTTCTGGGGTGGTAGATGGTTCCTAAAAGAAAGAAACAAAATAGTAAAAGGAAGTGCACAGAGCCACTTCGATCCATCCCATCAAGATTATCATGGGGGCTCCTGTGCTATCCTTGCAGGAGAGTCTTACACAGGCAAACATCATGTCTCCTTTCCCCTCCCTCTAGACAACCAAGAGTGGGCATAGGCCAGTGCAGCTACTGCTTCATTGGGTCCCCAGTCACAGGGATGGCAGAGGTAATTATTCAAATTCTGTGCAGGCCATGCATATGTTTTCTCTTGGATACACTCCCTGCCCTTACCTGCTTGGTTTCCTATCACAGAAGATGTATGTCCTGGGTTCCTTTGCTCCCTGGAAGATTCACCAATGGTTTACTAGTAGAAGATTGGATGGTGAGAAGAGGAAAGCTAGAGTATTTTTCTTCATCTCTCTCTCTACTTTGAATGGCATCTGCCTTCCCCATGGCTCTGTCTTTCCCATGATTCCTGGGATCCCTTCTCTCCGTAGTACCACTGAGCATATACTCCCACTGGGAAGCCTTCTTTCCTACCTCATCCCTAGATTCTTCCAGCCTCAGGAGTGAACAGCAGCCTCCTGCTGAGTTGATCCTTGTATTCCTTGTCCCTTTTCTGACTCTTCAGCTCTCTCATTGCCTAAATAATTACAGTGGTGACTCAGTTCCTGAGCTTAATTCTTTCCATGGTTCTAGTAACAAACCAAATTGGACAAGAACCAAATCAAATTCAAGGCTTAGTTTCAATGTCAACCTTATGGAGAAATTTGATTGGGTTCTCATGCAATTCAGTTTGCAACTAAAAAGGTGGAAAGAATTAAGTTCGTGAACAGAAGTACAACTGTAAATACCCTCTGTTGAAAGACTTAGAGTTTATTTCCATTTTCCTGACTGATATAGTGACTCGTCCAGATCACACAGCTGGTATGAACAGACTCAAACCAGACACACAGTAGCAGAATGGACTCACACCAATTCTATTGACCCAGAAGCCCCTTACTTCAGCCATGCCTCCTGCCATATTTATGGCTTAAGAGATCTCTAGGTGTTGATATGTCACCAAATTTACTGTTTTCCATTGGAACCATCTACCTGGGAATCAGAGCTTTTGTGCTTGGATTCCAAGATTTTCATGCTCATTACCTGATTTACCTGGAGCAGAACTCAGTCAGGACTGAAAAATACCACACCTGCATGGGAGGCCTCTCTTTCTTTTTGTTCGGTTGCTTGTTTGTGCTCAAGAAAAATTCAACTCAATTTAGGAATTTTCCTCAACTAATATACAAATGCATCTCAAAACCTTCTGGATTGGAGAAAGAACTTACCCATAATTTGCCAGAGGGGGAAGACACTGTGTTGGCTCATGCACCCTCAGAAACACTGAGACCTGCTACACTCTGCTGTCTCCAGGAACTATTTTATAATAGCCTCATGGGCTCACTACAATTGGTTTCAGTATAGCTCACTCTTTTATTCTCTTGCTGGGTAGAAATTATGAGAAACAGCATGTTCCTGGCCTCTCAGGTAGCTCAACATGGACCCTGATGCGCAGAGCAAAGGGAAATATAATGAGATTTCATCTAACAGAGAAGAAGTTATGTAACTAGAAATCATCCCATTAGCAATAACAAAACAATCACGAAGGGACAGAGAGACAGCTCCATTCTGAGCTCTCTGCTCAGGTTCTCATGAAGATGTGGAGAGCACCAGCAGAGCTACCAGAGATGCAATCCCATGTCATTCAGCTGAAGTGTGCCCAACAGCACTGGAGGATGGCAGGGCCTAAGGAAGGGATTCTCTGTGTCTGTTTCTCAGGAACTTTCTGGCTTTCCTTGTACCACAACAGTTCTGCCTTTATGCTTCTTCTATGACTTCCTAGCAAAGATGCTGTCAATACTGCTGGTTCTTGAACACCTCTATCTAACTTGGAAAGGGACAGAGAAAATGGGGTGGCATTTCCAACACTACATTCAAATGTCTACTGCATTCAAAGAGGTAGAGAAAACATTAACAGAGGAGCTCTTCACATTTTAGCAGTGAAGCCAATAACGAGATTCATTCTTCTACCTGACAACAGAATGAGCTTGTACAGTAAAGCACCACATGCAAGACAGGCTTTACAGCTGCTCTGCCAGAGCAGGTAGATGACAAAGCATGAGCCCCACTTATACACTCTCTCCCCATAGACAAAAACCAAAATCAAGCACAGGCATAAGGAGCAAATCAGTGCTATCAGTGAGTTCCACAGCTATATAGCAAAATCTTCTGAAGTCCATTGAAAAGCTCACTCCTAGGTCCTGCCCCCAGAAATTGGGATTTCATAGTCTAGGGTAATACTTGGAGGTCACATGTAGTCTGGCCTGATTCTAGGACTAGCTCAAGGTGACCGCTGATGAACCCCCACAGAGTTTGCAGGGCGCCCTCTCTGTCCTCCCCACAAAATGCGTGCCCCTCAGGCCCTAGCTCCTTGGTTCCATTCACACCCAATAACAAATGTGTTCCAGAACTGAGAAAAAAACTTTGTGAGAAAACATCATTTAAGATAGCAAGTTTTTGGCTTCTGGGAAGATGTCAGACTGCTGAACAGCAGAGAAGTAGCCTCTCTGTGATTTAGTGTCAAAATGCTGGAATATAGCAATGTGAGGAAGAGAAGAAGGAGAGAAGTGTGTTCCCAGGAACCAACATGAATCTAAAGTGAAAACTGAAGCCCAGTTGAGAGCAAGAAGAGAGTCCTCAATGCATAAGAAGGAGGTGGAAATTGGTATTTTCTCCCCGAGTCTTGATTCTCTGTTTGGGAGGGGCAGCTCAAACCCACAGACTGATGTTGACTGTTGGTGACCCCAGAGGCCTCCACAGACAAACTCACCGGTAGAATGTAGCAGTGGACACAGTGACTGCAGTGGCTGGTGAGTTATTTAGGTTCAGATGCCCACAGACAAAAGAGGGCAATTGGCCAATAACCATCTTGGAAAGGGGCCAACTGAGCTTGGAACTCAGATCAGCTGTGGGCTGGCTCCATCTACCTGCTCCCAGTGTCAGGGTGATGCAGAACCAAGTTCAAGTCAGCAGAAAGTCAAAGAGTCAAGTTCAAGATGGCAGGGAGCCAAATTCAAGCCTTCAGGAGGCACACAGGGTGCTACAGGCTGAACAAATCAGGTTCCATCCTTACAGCAGGAAACCAGTATGAAATGCAGAGGAAAATAAAAGCAGTCCTATGAGGGAAATTTATAGCAGTGAATTCCCACATCAGAAAAACAGAGCTAGCTGAAATAAGTAACCTAATGTTGAGCCTCTCCTCTAGAAAAAGAAGAGCAAGTTAAACCTGAAGTACACACAAGGAAGGAAATGATAAAGATCAGAGCAGAAATTAACACAGTTGAGATGATGAAAACAATAAAAAATCAAAGAATTTAATAGCTAGTTCTTTGAGTTTGAATAAAATAAACAAACTCTTATCCAACCTTATCAACAGAAGAGAAAAAGACCCAAATCTGTGCAGTTAGGAATAAAAAGGGTGAAATCACAACAAATTCTGCAGAAATCCAGAAGATCATCAATACCTACCTTGAGAACATCTACTCTAATAATATAAAAAAATTTCAAAAGAAATGGACAGTATCCTGGACACAGGAATTACCAAAGTTGAATCAAGAAAATGTAAAAACTCTAAATAAACCAGTATTAGTCAATGAAATTGAAGATGTAATTAAAAACCTAACAAAAAAGAAAAGCCCAGGTCCTGACTGATTCACTGCTAAATTCTATAAGAACTTCAGAGAAGACCTATTGCCACTACTTCTCAAGTACTTTAATGAAATTGAAAGGGAAGCAGTACTCCCAAATTCACTCCAGAAAGCAAGCATTACCCTGATACCAAAACCAGAGAAGGATCCAACCAAAAAAGAGAACTACAGGCTGATCTTGCTAAAGAACATAGACCTAAAAATCCTCAATAAGATACTGGCAAACATAATGCAGGAAATCGTCAAGATTATATACCATGGCCAAGGAGGATTCATCCCAGGGATGGAAGGTTGTTTCAATATACATAAATCAGTAAATATAAAGCACAATATTGACAGAGTCAAGGAAAAAAACAACATGATCATCTCAATAGATGCAGAAAACGCATTGGCAAAGTCCAACATCCATTCATGATTTTTTAAAAGCATCAGAAAATGTGGGAATAGATGGTCTTTATGATATTAAATTATCATAATTTGTGGAGAACATGATACTCTATATAGCATACCCCATAAATTCCACCAAAAGACTTCTATACTTAATAACCACATCCAACAGTGTTGCTGGATACAAAGTCAACACACAAAAATCAATAGCATTCCTGTATACAAATAACTAACCTAGAGAGAAATTAAGGAACTAACACTTTTTACAATAGCATCCCAAAAAATGAAATATCTAGTAAAATCAATCTGGTGAAGAAAATAAAAGATCTTTTTGTGTGTGTGTGTGGTACTGGGGATCGAACTCAGGACCCTGCACTTGCTAGGCAAGTGCTTATTCCACTGAGCTATATCCCCAGCCCCAAATAAAAGATCTTTACATTGAAAACTACAGTACCTAGAAAAAGGAGACTGAAGAGGATCTCAGCAAATGGAAAGATATACTTTGTTCTTGGGTAGGAAGAACCAACATAGTGAAAATAGTCATACTTCCAAAATTGTTATACAGATTTAATTCAACCCTGATCAAAACACCAATAGCATGTCTCATAGAAGTAGACAAAACAATCCTAAAGTTCATTTGGGACCAGAAGATACCTAGAATAGCAAATGCAATTCTGGGCAACAATGGCAAAGTAGAGGGCATCACAATCCCTGATTTGAAATCATACTACAAACCTACTGTGATAAAAACAGCATGGCTGGATATAAAGCCAACACTCAAAAATCAATAGCATTCCTATGCACAAACAATAAACACACTGGGAGAGAAATTAAGTAAATCATACCTTTCACAATAGCATCCAAAAAACTGAAATACCTAGGAGTTCATCTTACAGAAGTAAAAGATCTATACAGTGAAGACTACAGTACTCTGAAAAAAGAGATCAAAAATTTCATAAAATTGAAAGATATTCCTTGCTCATAGATAGGAAGAAATAACATTGTAAAAATGGCCATACTCCCAAAATTGTTGTACATATTCAATGCAATCCCAGTTAAAATACCATTAGTATATCTGACAGATCTACAGAAAATATTCCTAAAATTCATCTGGAACCAGAAGAGACCCAGAATAACAAGAGCAACCCTGGGCAACAAAGACAAATCAGGTGGCCTCACAATCCCTGACTTGAAATTATACTACAAAGCTACTGTGATAAAATCAGCATGGTATTGTCAAAACACAGACCTGAGTATCAATGGAACAGATGGGAAGATGCAGTCACAACCACAAACACACTCAGCCACCTTATCTTTGACAAAGAAGCCAAACAAGTTTACATGAAGAAAGACAGCCTCTTTAATAAATGGTGCCAGAAAAACTGGCCCACCACATGCTGAAGACTGAAACTAGACCTATGTTTATCACCATGCAACAAACTAAAGTCAAAATAGATTAAAGATCTAAATATTAAAACAGAGACACTATCCCCAGGATGTATTTGAAAGGTACGAGACACTAAGCCTCAAACAGTTGTTTTGAAAACTTAAACAGTGCAACACAGAATTAAAGAAGTACAGCCATGTTAACAAAAAAGCTTTAGATCAGTTTGTAAATTTCTCTGAGCAGAAAGAAAAGTAAATAAAGTGACAAGAAGAGCTTGATAGGCGCTACATCATGGAATTGATGAATGTACTTGAACTTCAAAAATATGAAGCTATTCAGTTAACTTTCAAACAGGTGTCTGAGAACTTCAGTGAAGTATTCCAGAAGTTGGTACCTGGGAGCAAAGCTACTTTGATGATGACAAAAGGTGATGTGGAAGGCAGTCAGTTTCAGGATGAAGGAAAAGGAAGTGGAGAACGTGAGAGGGGTTCTGGGTCACAAAGCAGTGTCCCATCAGTGGACCAGCTCACTGGAGTTGGAATTAGGGTGTCATTTACAGGAAAACAAGGTGCGATGAGAGAAATGCAACAGCTTTCAAGTGGGCAGAAATCCTTGGTAGCTCTTGCTCTGACATTTTCAATTCAGAAATGTGATCCAGCCCCTTCTACTTGCTTGATGAGATTGACCAAGCTCTGGATGCTCAACACAGAGCAGCAGTGTCAGATATGATCATGGAACGTGCTGTACATGCTCAGTTTATTACAACTACTTTTGACCTGAACTCCTTGAGTCAGCTGACAAATTCTATGGTGTAAAGTTCAGAAATAAGGTTAGTCATATTGATGTAATAACAGCAGAGCTGGCCAAAGACTGTGGAAGAGATACTATACATGGTTAACTGAAAAATACTGCCTACTGTTTTGGAAGATTTGTACAGTAATATAGCTCTCATACCCAAGAACTGTATATTTAAACTTAAATATTTGGTCATTATTAATAATTTTTGGACTTTGGAGTAGACATGATCCTTTTCTATTTCTGTCTTTGTATTTGTCTTCTGTGTAATGTTATTATATTTCTACTTACAGTTTAAGATTTTTATTTCTCTCAAGTGTTTTGTAAAGTGTCCTACTTTAAATCTTTTGAAACATTCTAAATATACTTTCCTTAATTTAAAAAAACTAAGTAAAAAAATAAAATAAAACAGAGACACTAGATTTATTGCAAGAGAAAGCAGGTAAAAATCTTGAAGATATAGGGGTAGGCAGAGAGTTCATGAACAAAAACCAAATTGCACAGGAAACCTTCAAAGAATCAACAACTGGGGTCTCTTCTTATTGAAAAGTTTTTGCACATCTAAAGAAATCACCACAGAGAAAAAAAACCTAAAAATTGGGAAAAATCTTAGCCAACTGTCCCTTGGACAAGGAACTCCTGTCTAGAACATACAAAGAATTTTTTAAAATCAGGCCCCTCAAATTCAAAAGCTCAATCCAAAATGGGCATCTGAGATGAATACACATTTCTCAGATAAAGAAATACAAATGGCAAATAAATACATGAAAAAATGTTCAACATCATTGGTCATTCAAGAAATGCAAATTAAAACAACACTGAGATTCCATCTCACCCCAGAAAGAATGGCTGTCATCAAGAAGTCAATCAATAACAAATGCTGGAGGAGCCATGGGGAAAAAGGAACACTTCTCCACTGTTGGTGGGCATGTAGACTGATGCAATCACTGTGGAAATCAGTCCGGGGATTCCTCAGTAAACTAGGATTAGAGGTCCTATTCAACCCATCTACTTCCCTTTTCAGTATTTTTCTAGAAGAACTAAAATCATCATATGGCAGAGATATATTAGCACTAATGTTTATAGCAGCGCAATTTGTAATAGCCAAATCATGGAATCAACCCAAATGCCCATCAATTGAGCAATGGATAAAAAAAGATGTGGTATTTTTATATAATGGAATATTACTCAGCTATAAAGAAAGATAAGCTAGAGGCTTTTATAGGTAAATGGATGCAGCTAGAGACAATACTCATAAGTGATATAAACCAGATTCACATATGTAAACATCATATTGTCTCCCTAGTATAAGAACCTGAAAGAGTAAATAAAATCTAAAAGGGACAATAGACATTGAAGGGAAAGAAACTGCTCAAGAGGATAGAACAACTTGGGTGAAGGAAAAGAGAAAAGAAAGAAAGAAGGAAAAAATATGTATATATGTATATACAAGTGTTACGGTTTGGGTCTGGATGTCCCCCCAAATCCTCATGCAGTCATGGGGTGGGCCTTTAGAGTTTATGATTGATTCATGTTCCAGTGAAAGAATTATGGATGTGAGTGCTATACCTGCCCTAGGGCTGGTGGTTTGCATACAGTGTAAGGGACGGTAAGAGGCTGCTTGCTGCCACGCCTCCTTTTCCGCTCTTGCTTTTGTTGTCTTCCACCGCCATGAACTGCTGCCCTCTGCCATGTGCCCCTCTGCCTTGGAGCCAGCTGAGTATGGACTGAAACCTCCACAAAACGTAAGCTAAATAAACTTTTCCTTCCTTAATTTTGTGTGTTAGATATTTTGTCCCAGCAATGGGGAAAAAGTAACCAAGACAACAACATAGCTAAGATAATTGTACTAATAATTTCTATCACTTTATTGAAAGGAACAGGTAATGTTTGTTTGATCAATTTTACATGCCTATATTTGTTTATCTGAGAAACCAATATGAAGATAAAAATATGTAACACAACAACTATTGTTAATTTCCTACCACCTCGTCTGAAATTCTGTATTGCTTTTATTGTTTTGATGTTTTGTTTATGTCTGTTTTTAATATGTTCTCATCCTTTTATCTTTAAAATAAAAAAACAGCATGATACTGCCAAAGAAACAGATCCAAAAATCAATGGGACACATTAAAAGATGCAGAAATAATTCCAAACACACTGAGCCATCTTATCTTACTTTTATTTTAAAAATAAAGGAAGAAAACATATTAAAAAACAGACATCCGTTTACAAAATCGCATAAGAGCAATATAAACAATACAGAATTACAAAGTGATAGGAAATTAACAATGGTTGTTGTATTACATATTGATATCTTCAAAGTGGTTTCTCAGGAAAACAAATACAGACATGCAAAAATGATCAAACAAATAATCATTAACTGTTCCTTTCAGTAAAGCAATACAAGACAGTAGTATGACTATTAGCTATCCTGTATATACATACATACATACATAATTTCCCTTTCTTTCCTTTCTCCTTTCCCACACCCCAGTTGCCCTTTACGTTTGATCATTTTCCTTTCATTTCACAATGTCTATCATACCTCCTAGTTTTAATTCACTCTTTCAGGTTCTTACATTAGTGAGACAATACATTGCTTACACATGCTGGTCTGATTTATTTCACTTATGAGTGTGGTCTCTAGTTGTGACCGTATACCTATAAAAGCCTCAAGTTTATCTTTCTTTATAGCTGAGTAATATTCCATTATATAAAAGTACCACAATTTTTTATCCAATCTTCAGTGGATGGACATTTAGATTGCTTGCACAATTTAACAATTACAAATTATGCTACTGTAAACATGGGTGCACATACATTGCTGTGATATGATGTTTTCAGATCTTCTGGGCAAATACCCAGAAGGGGAATAGCTGGGTTGAATGGGACCTCTAGACCTAGTTTGCTGAGGAAACTCCAAACTGATTTCCACAGTGGTTTCACCAATCTGCATTTCTACCAGCAACGGAGAAGAGTTCCTATTTCTCTGTAACCTTGCCAGCATTTGTCATATTTATGAAAAATCAACAGCCAACATCATACTAAATGGACAAAAACTGAAAGCTTTTACTTTAAAATCAGGAACAAGACAGGGATGTCCACAGTCACCACTCCTGTTCAACATAGTTCTAGAAGCATTAGCCAGACCAATTAGACAAGAAAGAAATAAAAGGAATAAGGATAGGAAAAGAAGAAGTAAAACTATCATTATTAGCAGATGACATGATACTGTATATGGAAGACCCCAAAACCTCCACAAGAAGACTTCTTGAAGTAATTGACAAATTCAGTAGTGTAGCTGGATACAAAGTCAACACCCAAAAATCAATAGCATTCCTATACACAAACAACAAACAGACTGAGAGAGAAAATAAGGAAACCATACCTTATCTTTGACAAAGGAGCCAAACACTTTACTGAAAGAAAGCTTCTTTAATAAATAGTACTAGGAAAACTGGCTTTCCACATGCTGAAGATTAAAACTAGACCCATATCTTTCACCATGCACTGAACTAAAATTGAAATGGATCAAAGATCTAACTATTAAAACAGAAACACTAAATCTGCTGGAAGATAGAGTGGTTGGAACTCTTGAAGACATTGCTATAGGAGAAGACTTTATGAACCAAAATATAGTTGCACAGGAACTACCACAAAGAATCAGCAACTGGCATCAGGGATATAGCTCAGTGATGCAGTGCCTGCCTGACAAGCATGAGGTCATGAGTTTGATTCCCAGTACAAATGAGAAGAAAAAAATCAACAACTGGGATCTCATTTTATTAAAAAGCCTTTTCACAGCAAGAGAAACCACCAACAGAATGAATAGACAACCACAGTGTGGGAATAAATTTTGCCAGCTGTTCCTCAAAGTACTAGTATCTTACTGGCTGGTAGTCTCTGGGTTTTAATTGCAGACAGATCATTTTTCAGGATGAGGCAAAGGATTGTGAGACCACTTGACCCTTGGAGAATCTAAAGTCACACTTGTCCCTAGCTGAGGATGCCATCAAGCTGAAGTCCAGAGCCCTTGCTGGGGCACCAGAGCTTCCCTATCCACATAGCAGAGTCCCTCAGCCCTCTTCCATCCTGCTTCCCACCATGGCCTCCTGTTGGTCTCCTTATTCCACCTGGTCTCCTCAGTCCTCCCTCAACACAGACCCAGCATAATCCTGCTCAGCCATAAGTCAGGCCTCTGCCTGAAACCCTCTGTCTTCCCCTGAAGTGGTGGTGTGATTTGATCAACTGGCTTCTTTTAAAAGAGGCTAGAGGGCAGAGGCAGAGGAAGTCGGAGGTGGTAAGCCACAGAGGCACCTTCCAAAATCATGACGTCATGGAGAGGCCACGTAGCAGGGAAACAAGCAGCTGAGAAAGAAAGGATACCCAAAGAGCTCAGGCCTACAACTGCAAGGAATTCAGTTGTTCTGTCCACAACTGGTGAGCCTAGAAAAGAAACCCAAACCTCAGGGGAGAATGCAATCCTCGCTGGCACCTTGCTTCAGCCTGATGAGACCCTGAGCAGGGGATCAGAAAAAACACGCCAGATGCCTGGCCCTCAGGATTGGTAAAATAAGTGTGTGTTGTTTTAAACCACCACATTTGTGGTATTTTGTTACACAGCAGTAAGAAATTAATGTACCCATGAGTGTTTCCCCTTGCACAAAGAAAGAGTTTGAACCTAACTTTGCCCCCATTCACTCCAAGTGAGCCACACGCATTGGGCATGTTTCACCTCAGGGTCTTTGCACCCGCCATGTCCTCTGTCCACATGTTTCTCCCCCAAAGATCTGCCTGGTTTCCTACCTCCCATCTCTCTAAACCCATCCTTGCCTCACCTCTGCACTCCCAACCCTCTGTATCACTCTGCTTTATTTTTCTCCAAAGCAATCTACACTTGACCAATATACCATAAAGTCATTACTTACTTTGCTATTGTCAGTCTATTGCCAACAAAAGATAAACTCTATGTGCACAGGGATTCTTTTTGTCTCATCTGTTCACTACTGCCTTCCACATGCCAACCACAGGGCCAACACACATAAACCCCCACTACTTATCTGTTCAGTGAATTATTCTCTCTGGGTTCCTTTCAAGCCTACATTTTCTCAGCTGTGTAGACATCATGTGCTGCTCAAGGCCTATACTCAATCCTACCTTTTCCAGAAAACTTCCCCTTCACTCATTTCCTATGTTTCCTACCTCCTGAAACAACATCAGCACCACAGCATTCATTTACCACTCAAGTATACAGTGAAATTCTTCTGTAACCTGGTCACTGTTTTCCAGATTCACCTCTTTACCTCTCTTCCTCACTTCCTCTTTCAGCCTGTCTCCACACTAGACAGCCACACTAGACTGGCTTCTTGGGAGCCAAGCTGCTTCCTTTACTATTTTTTTCTGCAGTTCTGAGGCTTGAACCTAGGGCCTTTGCACTGAGCCACATCCCCCATCCTTTTCTACTTATTTATTCTTTAATTTTTGAGGCAGGTTCTCACTAAGTCACTAAATGGACCAGAATAAGCTTGATCTTGCCCTGCACCTGCCTCAGCCTCCCAGAGTGGTAGGATTACAGGTGTGTGCCACCATACCCGACTTTATTTTTAATTTATAGAATGGCACCTAGAATGTGCCACATCCTAATCTTCCTGAGGCTGCTTGACACAATCCATGCCCTCATGGAAACAACTGACACAATATTGCACTGGGTTCATTAAAACCAAAATATAAAGTCAAGCAAAGTTGTTCAACAAATATAAAGGATCCAACTTACCACGTCTCAACATATAATTTTTTCAACTTTACAATGGTGATAAAGCAATACACAGTCAGTAGAAACTGCACTTTAAATTTTAAATGTTGGCTCTTTCCTGGGCTAGCAATAGATGGTGAGATACTCTCCAGATGCTGTCAATGGCAGTGAGTTACAGCATTCAGGCAGCTGTGTGACCCTAAGGCGAACAACTGATACTCTACAGTGTCCTGTGTTGCTCAGTTATGGTGTTCAGAGGGGTAGGTGCACTAAATAAATTTTCCACTTAGAATATTTTCAGTTGATGATGGGCTTGTCATGTAAGACCATCATGAGATGAAGAACACTGCACTTGTTGCTTGATTGATTGTTTGAAGCTGGGTAGGGTCCCAGAGCACTGACACAGGGAAGGGCTGGTACTGATAGGAAGAACATGCCTGTGTTCATGGAATGTATGCATATACTGTGCATTACATGAAGTTCCCAGAAGCAGCTGTAGCCAAGATAATGAGGTGATAAAAATTTCTCTGCTCTAACTCCTTTTGAAATCCCAACCCATCACCAGAATGGCATGGGGCTTCAGGAAGTTAGAAAGTGCTGCTAAATTCCCCACAGTTTCCATGGGCCTCTCTTCCTGGGGAAACACAGAAGAGAAAGGTTAGAAAGACATGTCATGGTTTATAAGGAAAGCCCATGGGACAGTTGTAATTCCATCACTGTAGCTGTTCTCAGGGCCTTGGCCTAGAGCCATGGTTTCCTTCCGTCATTCTCTAGTCTGGATTTCCCTCACCTGCAGCTGGCACTTTTGCTGACCTACACTGTTGGTATAACTCTGACTCTCAGCTCGGATGGTCCCTGCCCCATTCACTTTGCCCTTCCAGACAGGGTTGCTGCACTTTTCCAACTGCCGTTACAGTTGAGAAAGGGGTGATAACAAAGTTATCATCCAGGTACTAAACATTCCTTCCTGCCTATGCATGACAGTTGTGCTATCTCTTCCAAGTATCAGTTGTCTCAACCAAAATAGTGACCATTTTTGCCTGCTCTTCCACGGACACAAGAAGCCTGAAGTGCCCAAAGGGCAACTGTAGCTTTCAGAGAGATTCTTGCCAAATTCCTTGGTGGGAACAATCCTTCTTTTAGGAGTAGGACCTTTAACTTTGCAGAGCCAGGGTTGTAGGCACAGAGAAGTATCACTTGTTTGTTTTGGTGGTTAGTTGGTTGATTGCTCCCTATGTTGCCAACTTTGAGTGGTGATGATGAACAGGACTACCCATGTATTCCTCCATCTTGGTCCCTGGGCTCCAATTTGGGACAAAGTACTACACAAAGGTCTTCAATTCAAAGAGCATATTGCACCCTCAGTATGGCATCTCTCCTTTGGAAGCATTGGCTCTGAGCTGAAGATCTGGCTGTTCCTTCAACAGTCATCCCAAGCTCTACCAACCCAAGTCCTGAATGGTGCAGCAGGTGATATAACATAGTCATGTGCCTACACCATAAAGTAGATACCCTGGTCTGGAATAATGCTACATAGAATCATATGTACATCCTTGGATGATGGCGTGCTGAAGAAAGGAAACTCCAAACTCAAACTGTGTAACTGTTCATGACAGAACAAACTGCTGATCCTTCCAGGGTAGAAGGGACTGAGTGTAGTGAATTTGCTACTTTAAGGAATAGTGCTATATAGGGAAGTTCTTTGCTTCTTGCTGATATTTAGTAGCAATATTAGCTAGATAAGCTTTGGGAAATGGGAGCCCAGACTTTTTTGAGCCCTGCTATCTTATTTACATCAACTGACCAAACCATTTTGTCTACTTGATTGTTTTCAATAGCTGAGACTACACACAAAGGAGAAGACAGCTAAAAGTTACTCACTAACTCAGCCTCTTTTGAAGCTGGATCTCCATGTCTACTGCAGGCCCTGAGCAGCAAAAGATTATAGGATTTCTCCTATAGGGTCATTTAAAAATACCTGGAGCTACTGACATTTGGGGATAAACAGTAAAATTTACTTCAAGAAGGCTCACCAGCCAACAAACTCTCAGATATTCCAAATAGACAGAATATCACCTCTCTCTTAAAAATAAACATTTGGCAAAGGATTGCCAGATATTTGAAGAAATCCTCAAAGAGAAAAGCCAAAAGAAACAGAAGAAAGAAACCCAGAGGTAAAGAGATAATGCAGAAGAAAACATGTTTAAACTATAATTTTCTTGTCAGAAGAAGGAGAAAGAAAAAGAAGCTATTACATCCAGAAAACAAGAATACAGAAGAAAGGGAGAAAGGATGTTGGGGTACAGCTCACTGCCTTGCCACAGGCACATAGAAAATAAGAATAAGAATACTGTAAACGTTACTATTCCAAGAGATGTCTGTGTTAAATAATAAAGAAAATATAAAGCTAAACACCTGTTACAGTCTCCATCCAAAATGTCTCCATGAAAGTCCCATCTATTCAGAAGTGGAGTTTTTGGAAGGTGATTGGCTTGTAGGGATGCTATACTCACCAGCGGGCCATCCATTGACAAGTTTGCCACTAAATGTACTGTTAGGAGGTGGGGTTTGGTTAGAAGTAGGTCACTGATCTGGAAGGCTGATCTGGAAGGCTGCATTCTCGTCCCCAGACCCTTCCCTCTCTCTGCTTCCTGGATGCCCTGAGGTGAAAATCTTTCCTCCTTGATGCCCTTCTGTCATTCTCTTTCTTCCTGAGAGCCAACCAACCATGGACTGTATCATCTGAAAACCTTAAGCCAAAATAAACTTTTCCTCCTTGAAGTTGTGGGTGCCAGGTATTGTGTCCAGCAACAGGAAAGCTGACTGGAACAAAACTGGTCTTCACTTAACAAGAAATTATAATATTGCTGTTGGGAGAAGACAGAGAGAGAAGTGAATATGTTAAAAGGGACAGGGACTTGGAAAGTCAATAGTGTCTAAGATTAAGAAATCAAGCAATAGTCATACCCAGTTAGAAATATAAAGGCTAAAAAAGTAGAATAAATGACTAAAAGAGTTAAATTAAGTTGCTACTGGAAAATTGAGATAAAAAGGTAGAAGGAGATTGATTATTTGCATTATAATCTTTGTACTAATTTTTCACTTTTAAATTTATGAAATATAGATCTGTGATAGAAATAAAATTTTATGTTACGGTACAATAGAAATGCCAAGTAGTGGAACAAATAATATTTAAGTTTTTCTCTAAATTTTAAAGATTAAAATTAGTTTGACTACAATCAGCATTTTCCACTTCTTATCTCACTGATCCCCAAACTTGTGTTCCTGAAAACGTAATCAGGCAATCACCTAAATGGGAACAAACCAGGAAGCCTGTATCACATACAAAGATCTGAGCACCAGCCCTTCAGCAATGTACCACACAGAAGCTGAAGTGCCACTCCCCTGCTTCAGACCTTGGCCCTAGCCAAGCTTGTCTATGCACTTGTTTTCTGCAAAAATCTTTGGCATAGTTCCATCTTCAAACTCTTGCCTCTTCCCCCCAGAGAATCCATCTTTTCCCCAACCTCTCCTCCCTGCCTATAATCTCATCCAGCTTGAATTTCTTTTGAGCTTCATATGACCAGGAAGGAGAAAACCAGGAAGGATGCCCACCTCAATATACTGAGTCCACCCCATGTTGACCACACTCCATGCTGCCACCCATCCTGCTTCAGAGCTGCAATTATATCTGCTCCCCTGGTTCACACTAGTTGGCCTGTTGATCTCTGGATTAAATTCATGAGTGTTATCAATTGGTCTCGGGTTGGAAGGAAATACTCCCTGTAAATGATAACCCTGACTTGACAGTTCAAAAGGCTGCTGATGATGGATGGTGTTATTAGTCTACCATGGCTGCTGTAATAAATTACCATAAACCAGATGGTCTTAAAATAACAGTCATTATTTCACAGTTCTGGGGGCCAGAAGCCCGAAATCAGCTTTACTGTGCCAAAATCAAGGCATCAGCATGGCCACACTTCTCTGGTGACTCTAGGGGAGAATCCACTCCTTGTCTCTTCCAGCTTTTAGTGATTCCTCGCATCAATAGACTTGCGGCCACACCACTCCAGTCTTCAAGACCGACATCTTGAAATCTCTCCTCCATCTTCATACTGCACTGCATCCGTGTGTGTGTGTGTGTGTGTGTGTGTGTGTGTGTGTGTGTGTATTCCTCTTCCTCTACCTTCTTTTATATGGCATGTGTTATGGTTGATACATTGTGTCAACTTGGGGAATCTAGAGGTTTAGCTGAGTGACTCAGGAGGAAGCTGGGGTGCTTACTTTGTAAACATCCTGAGCCTGTGGAAGAGGAGGGCATGGAGATTGTGTGAGAGCTACACGCCCCCTGGGTGGGGGTAGGTTGTTTGCAACGTAGGGAAGAAAAGGAGGCTGCTTGCAGCAATTCCTCCCTTTTGCTGGTTGTTTTTGCCGTGCTCTGCTGCCCTGAACAGTTTGCCCTCTGCCATGTGTCACTCTGCCTCAGAACCAGCCAAGTAAGGACTGAAACTTCCACAAACTGTAAGCTAAATAAACCTTTACTTCCTTCATTTTGACTGTTGGGTATTTTGTCTCAGCAACGAGAGAAAAGTAACCAAGACAGCATGGTATTTGGCATTTCAAGTCCATTAAATAATTTCCCCTCTTCCCATTTTAAGATTATCTCCCATGGGTGATCTCCACATTTTAAGATTCTTAGCCACATCTGCAAAGACCTTTTTTTTATAAATAATAGGATTTATTGGTTCCATCGAACAGGGTTGATATCTTTGAGGGACATTATTCAACCTACCACAGGCAGTACCTTCACTCACAGAACTACTCATCTGTGTGTGTCCCAGACACCCCCTGGTTAAAGTTCTCACAGGTGGCTCCATACAGATGTATCTCTGGGAACAGTGGCTCCAACACTGGCTGTATATGCAAATCACTTGGGGAGTTCGATTTTTAAAAATATCTTGTTCAGGCCCCCACCCTCAAAGACTCTGATCCTATTATCTGGGATGGTGTTTTTTTAATCTCCTAGTGGATTCTGACAAATGCAGCCAGGCTGGAGAATCTCAGCACAGAGAACTTCAGGAAATCTGAAGGAGTTCCTCTCACAAGGAAGCACTCCAAGTCCCCCTTCAGCAGCTCAAAGCTCAGCCTCCCTGTCCTGTGCAGCCAAACACCCAGGACTCCCAGGACCTCCTGACCTCCGGAACTAGGAGAGAGTTCAGGATGACTGGTAGAGGTAGAGAAGAAGGCCTCAAATAGGGCTTGTTTATTTCCAAGCTGGATACCAAGGACTCCAGACATGCACCCTCCTCCAATAACTGTTAGCTCAGAGGCCTCTAGCTCCTTGTCTCTGAGTTCAAGTCAAACAGAAAAGAACGTTACTGAGTTGTGCAATGCAGAAACATGCATGGTCCCCTAACTGAAAGTTTCTGAGTTCTCTGAGGACAAAATGTAGTGTGGCTTACACGGTGTCTCGGCCTGCCCAGGAGAGGATGTCTGAGGGAGTGGGGCGAAGGACATGCCACAAGGCAGAATTTATCAAACACTCACATGCTTTCCATGAGTTTATCCCTATTCCACTTGCGTGAGGATTTTAGCATTATACTCAGATTGAGGTGGCCATCTGACATCATCGTTTGATTGGGTACTGCTGTTTGCTGCACTGTGCATGCCCTTTACTCTGCTTCCAAGCGCACAGAGGTCATGGTCAGAATCTCCCATCTGAGTGTCCTGCTGAACCTGTGTTTATTGAGTTATGCAAACTAAACCCGCAGTGAGAGGCGAGTGAAGTGGAAATTCCAAGATGGTAGCAAATGTGTGTTAGGTGTGGTGACCTGAGGCTCCTGGGAAGCCTCTATCCCTTCATAACTGGCTATAATCTTGATTCTCCCAGAACAGATCTAATTAGCACACTTCCAGTAAGAAAAAAGTGAGAAGGAAATACAAGAAGCAGGACACCCTGGGGCAAAAGAATTATTGAAGAGCACAACATGAATTTATTAAACCTATTGTGTTCTTTCCAGGAAATAAGAAGAACTTCTCAGATCTCTATCTCCTGGAATTGTCCCACCCTATTCTTCTCACACTTACACACACACACACACACACACACACAAGCACATGGGATGAGGCACGGGGAGGTCAGGATTCACCACATACAGGCAAATATATGTGCCAGAAGCAAAACAGGCAGTACAGGAAAACATGATCCAATTGTCTTATATACAAAGGGGTGCAGCACCTCTCCACCTCTAGCAGCAGGGAAATTCCAGCACCTTGAGTGTAATCCAACTGCCTAAATAGGTCTGAGGCCATGCAACACTTTTCTGGGAACAGGACCAATTTGGCATTATAAAGCTCAAAAGTGACCTCTGGGGCTTAGCAGCAACTAGCTGCCATTTGGAGCCAGGAGGCCCTCACTGAAGAGTGAAGAGGTCACTCTGGGGTCCGTCTCCTGCTTTAAGGCAGTTTACTCCGTCTCAGGCCCTGGAGGGATACATGAAAGGGCCCAGGCACTGAAGGATATTTAGGTTCACAGCACATCTGTGGAGCACCCCTACCCTTAACCTTCACCCACATACTCAGGTCCAGTGTACCTATCTGTGCTGCATAGCAGCCAGCCAGGTGTACAGACAGGACCCTGAAAGAGCCCAAGACTGGGAAACCAGAATCTGTTCTTAAAATGATGTGGCTTGGCATAAGCATTATCACCTCCCAGGTGATATTCTTTTCTGGTTTTTCATCTGCAAAGTAAGGGTTGGCTCCAGATCCCTAAATCCCTTCCTAAACTAGGGTTTGGTCAACCAGCTCTCCCATTTCTTTTCTCTTTCTATTTAATACATTTCATTAGCTTTTCAGATTTCTGGTACTTTACAGATTCTTCAAGGATCCCCATACTGTTAGCTATTATCAGCAGACTGCTGCTTAACAGCCACAAAACCCCAGGGGCACGTGCGATTAGACAACTATAGCTCACATGTCTGTGTAGAGTGGCCAGGGCGGGCTCAGCTGGCTCCAGCACCCGCAGACCTCCTGGGGCTTCTTCTGGGACGCTTGGCACACACCTCGACTGGGGCAGCCCTGCTCCTCCTGTCTCTCCTCTTCCCTTCGCACTGACCAGCGCTCTGACCCGTGCGTGTTTCCTCGGGGAGACGGCGGGAGAGCACACAGAACAGGCAAGGCCCTTTGAGGTCCCCCCGTACGGGCTCACTTTCACCCCACTCTATTGACCAAAGCAAGTAAAATGACTAATCCCAGATTTGAGAAATAAGGAAATAAATCCCACAAGGTCACCTGATAAAAGACACAAGTACTGAAAGGGAGTGGAATAGAGGGTGTTAATACGATCTATCGTAGCCTCTCTGAGATGAGA
>PVLD010026006.1:0-22842 GCA_004027595.1 Dinomys branickii | reverse complement strand
CTGGCTGTCCCTCAGACAAAGGTCTTCTATCTAGAACATACAAAGAATTAAAAAACATGTACCTGTCCAAATTCAAAGACCCAATCCAGAAATGGGCATCTGAGATGAATACACAATTCTCAGACAAAGAAATACAAATGGCAAATAAATATATGAGAAAATGTTCCACATCCTTAGTCATTCGAGAAATGCAAATGAAGACAACATCAAGATTTCATCTCACCCCAGTAAGACTGGCCAGTATGCAAAAGTCATCCAATAACAGATGCTGGCGAGGCTGTGGAGAAATTGGGACTCTATTACACTGCTGGTGGGAATGCAGACTAGTGCAACCACTGTGGAGAGCCGTTTGGAGATTTCTCAGCAAACTAGGTCTAGAGGTTCCATTCAAACCAGCTATTCCTCTTCTGGGTATTTTCCCAGAAGACCTGAAAACATCATATCACTGTGATATATGTGCACCCATGTTTATAGCAGCACAATTTGCAATAGTTAAAATGTGGAAGCAACCCAAGTGCCCATCCACAGGAGACTGGATTAAAAAATTGTGTTATTTTTATATAATGGAATATTATTCAGCTATAAAGAAAGACAGTTTTGGGAACTTTGTAGGCAAGTGGACAAAACTGGAGTCCATACTCATAAGTGAAATAAATCAGCGATACATGTGCAGGCAACGCATTGTATCACTGGTGTAAGAACCCGAGCGTGGGAATATAAACTAAGAGACATGAAGGAAGTCTGTTCTAAAACAAAGAACAGATGGGACGAGGGAAAGGAGAAAAGAAAGAGATAAAAATGTATGTGTGTATATATGAATATACATATATGCAGGAGAGCTAACATGGTTCTACTATTGTATTATATCACTCAATGCTAAGCAATAATCGATGACGGGTTATTTGATCAATCTCGTATGTCTGTATGTGTTATCCTGAACACACACTTCGAAGATATCAATATGCAAAGCAGCAACTATTGGTGGTTTTTTGTTGTTGTTGTTGTTACTGTTGTTGTTTGCCTGTTTTGTTTTTTGTCTTTGGATTTTTGGTATTTGTGTTTTTTCTGTTGTTGAGAGGACTGTCTGTCTTATTTTGCATATCTGTATATGGGTTCATATATTTACACTTCGAAGATATCAATGGATAAAGAAATAACCACTGTTGAGACCATGTCACCTTGTCTATAGATTAGTTGTGATTGTACTATTTTTTATGCTAATTGGTGTCTGTTTGTTAATATGTTTTTGTACTTTTATTTAAAAAAAAACAATGAAACCGAGTTTAAAACAGGTTAACAGGACAGTTAGAATAGCTGATATATTTTGTATTGTTGTCTTTGTATTGTTGTTTTTAATCAGAGTACAATATATAGGCATGAAGGATTTTCTATTGTGAGGAAAAAGGTAACTTCATTTCCCTCCAATATGTTTCAATAAAATTTAAAATATCATCTAATCCTTGTCTTCATATTATTGTGGCTCTCAGGCAAATATCATTGCAACTCAAACCTTCAGAGATGCTCTCAACACAAAATAACACCAGTGCTATTTAGCAATGCAAATGTGTTTTGACATTAGTGGAAGTAGTTTCTTTGTGTTGATAAACTGCAACTTAATTAACAAACTGCTGTAACTAAGTCCCATTAATGAAAAATAATGCTGTTGCACATTTACAGTTTCAGCTTGCACAACAAATAAAACACACTAATAAATTCTTTCATGAGAGTACTGTAGCTGTGCAAATATAAAGGCAACACTTCCGAAAAATTAAAATGTTAAAATATCTGGCTGGATATTTAAAGGTGTAAATTGTAATAGCACTGAATTTTGAACATCTGAACTTCAGCACTTCAGGTGAATTATTTCATTCCCATAAGCGTCTGGGTAAAATTTGTTTGTCCTTTGAATTTTAGCTAAGTTGTCAGCTTCTCTAGGTAATCTCTCTTGTTCTTCCTCTTTCTTTTGAACACTGTAGTTCCTTTGTCTTCTGTTTTACAAGGTTTTAATTTTCCTGCTTTCTGTGCCTTATAGAATGTGTTTTTTTTTTTTTTGTTTAATGAGACAATCTTCTTGAAGGTCCTGATATTTCTTTTACCTCTGTGTGTCTTATAACAAAAATTTAGAGAATTTAATAAATGCCTCACTTCATTTTCCTGCTTTATGTTCTTCAGAGATATTATCAATAGCTGAAAGAATTTCATTTTGCTGTGGTTGTTTCTTATTGATTTGCTATTTCTCACTCTCAATTCACATGAAGCTCCACAAGGGGCAGAGGACTTATTTTATCTTGTTCATTTCAGTATTCCCAGCATTTAGCATTATAGGTGACAGCAGGAGCTCAGTAAGTATTGTTGACTGATTAAATAGGTAATCGAATGTAGGAATACTTGTTATCCAAATAACGCAGAAGTATCCAAATAAGGCAAAGGGATGTCAGGGATTCAATTGTTTTTTTTTACTGACTCATAGATATATCTCAACTTCCATCAACAAGATTACATAATAATTCTAAGCCCTTTCTATTTTTCATTGTTTGTATATTACAAGCACCAGTTTGCCAGATATGTGGAGGTAACAATGAAAGGAAACAATTGACTTGTGGTTACAAACTACTGATAGAGAGATGAAATCAGCATTTACAGTTCCCGATTTTAATCCACAAATCTTTTCCTCTGCTTTTATTTGTGGTGGGTTCATTGTGAAGCTAAGAAACTTCGGGTTCATAGCCTCAGTTCCTTCCAAAGCCCTGAGCCTCATTTTGTTTTAACTTGTAATTATGTTTCTTAAGGGAAACTCTTCCAGTCTTGATTATTTAAACTTCATTCCTCATGTAATCTAAATCCATCCCTGCCTCTTCTAAATTTTATCTTGGTCATAATTCCACGCCATTGATCTGTATCCTATAATCTTTAAAATCTGGAGTCTGCCAGTTTCTGGTTTTCTTGAGGTTTCTGGTCTTCCATGTACTAATATTCCCCCACAGCTTTTCCCTAAGTATCAGAAATTCCAAATAGTTCTATGGATTTGTATTCAGATTACAGCTTCTAAATGAAGATGTGTGACTTCATAATTTTTCCTTGCCTTTGGTGATAAGGATATTATGAAACTTCCATTGCTTAAGGAATATTCAAAGTTTAGATTTAGGTAGTATTTTATTTAGCAAGTTTATTTTTTTCTGCCACAAACTAGATCCTCATGTATAAAATATATCATGTTTCTTTATACTTGAACAAACCTAGGTCACTGTTAGAAATATGAAATTCTATCACGGTATTGAACTTGATTATGTGCCCTTCATACTTCATCTTAGCTAAAAAAGCTGAGAATTGATGATCTGTTCCCTTTAGTTTTTAAATTGGTTTAAAAAATAATTTTTCAACTTGTGAGAAGCACAAAGAATTTTTAAAATATATCTGAAGCTGTTTTCTTTTTTAATTTCATTTTTTTTCTTTCTTTTTTCAATTTTAATGAGAATTGTTGGGGACCACTACAAAGCAGCTCTGAGCAGTATTTAATATTAACCAATTGGTTTTTCATATTTACTTGTGAATTGTCTGAGGCTTAGGCACCTTGTCTGCAGATGGGCAGCTGATTCATAGTAAATGAACCTCTATGAATCACTGGTCACTGCTGAGGCCAGTATTGGCCTGTGACACTGTGACCCCTCAAGGACAAGGTGATTGCAGCCGAGGACACCAGGCTCCTACCCCTGTTAACTTCAAGGAGACTATGGCTGCAGGCACCTCAGCCCTGCTGTGAAGGCCTTCCTGGAGATTACATAGTTCTCCTATGTTAGCATAATATTACTTGGAGGAGTCCTTGAAAGGATTCCCCAGTCCTGCCCAGATTCCTGCATTTTCTTCAGTATTCCCCCTCCTTTATTTGTAAGCCTAATAAATAAGGGTGACCCAGAAAAGTTTGGCTAATTCAGAGAATAGAGAAGGTGGAAAAGAATTAGTCCCTCTTGGAAGCCCTGACATCATATTCCATTGTCTCATTTTTTATTTACACCTTTGTCCACTGGCTTGGGAGATTGCGGGTCTGATCAGCCCACAATACTTAGGGTTGTTTAACCCAGTCCACTTCAGAATTTGGGGGGCATGTGATACTTACGTTGTTTCATCTTTTATTTCCCACTTCCAACTCCTCAAGTCTGTGCCCTTCACACTTGATCTTAGCTAAAAGGCTGAGAAGTGATGGTCTGTGCCCTTCAGTTTTTAAATTTTTAAGAAATAATTTCTCAATTTATGAGAAGCACAAATTATTTTTAAAATATATCTGAAGCTGTTTTCTTTTTTTAATTTCATTTTTTTCTTTCTTTTTTTAATTTTAAAGAGAATAGTAAAAAAAAAAAAGAACAATAGCAAAATATAAACAAAATGAAGCAAGAACATTAAAAATGATACAGGGTTTCTGGTAGGTTTTTTCCAGCATGGAGAGAGAAGTAAAGCAAAATATAAAATATGCCTTTATTGTGGGTACGGGGAAGACCACAGTAGGGGAAAGAAAGGCAACTTGGAACTTCCGAGGGCATGTTGCGGGATCCTGGATTAAATAGGCCCAGGCAGGAGGTAGGGATTAGGAGGCAGACCCCTGACATGGTGGACCAGGATTGGGTGGGAGTGTGGGGAAGGGAAACAGGATATTACAAAAAGGGAAGTAGGAAATTGTAATTTGACTCAGGGGAAAAAGGGTGGTGCTTAGCGTATGACCTTTAAAGGCCCACGCCATACTGGCTTTGACCTCTCGAGGTCAGTGCCATACTGACTTGGTGCTTTACTGGCTGAGCACAACACATGACCACCAGCGCCACATTGGCTGGTTGCCATAGTGACTAGGCAGGAATTACAGTGAGGTGAAAAACCAAACAGTTTTAAACCAAATGATAGGGATTAACAGTGGTTGTTATATTACATATAGTTATCTTCAATGCAGTTGCTCAGATTACCCGATGTAAGAATAGAAGATTGATCAAACCATTAAAGGGAATAAGAAAATAATAATTTAAAAGAACTTTTACATAGTTTCACTGGACAAGATGGTAGGAATTCACCAATGATTGCTATACTGTAAATTGCTGTCTTCACATAAATTGGGCACACTACCAGATATAAACATGCAAAATTGGTTAAAATGTATAAAAATATTTTAAAATTTATTTTAAAAAATAAAAGAAGGAAAGCTTATTAACAGATATCCATTTACAAAGTAGCATAAGAAAAATACAAGCAATACTAAATTACAGACAAAGTGGTAGGAAATCAACAATGACTGTTGTGTTACACATTGATAAATTCAAAGTGGTTTCTCAGGAAAACAAATATAGACATGGAAAATCGATCAAATTATTAATCACTAACTGATCCTTTCAGCTAAGCGATAGAAGTCATCAATAAAACCATGTTAGCTATCGTGTGTATACGTATATACCTAGTTTCCCCTTCTTTCTTTTCTCCTTTCCCTCATCCCAGTGGCTCTTTATTTTTGAGCAGTTTCCTTTCATTTCACAATGTCTATCATACCTCTTAATAAAAAGTTTTAAGCATTAAGGGTTTCCCTCAATAAATCACCAGACATCAGCAGTACAGTTATGCCATATATATATGTGTGTGTGTGTGTGTATATATATATATATATATATACACACACACACACATATATTTATAATGCCTTAGTACTTTCTTTTACTTCTTTTCCTCATTCCAGTTGTTCCTTCATTTGAGAAATTTCTTCCCCTTTCATATTATCTATTGTACATTTTGGATTTTATTTACTATTTCATGTTCTTATACTAGGGAGACAATATGATGTTTGCACATGTGGGTCTGATTTATTTTACTTATGAGTATGGTCCCTAATTGCATCCATTTACCTATAAAAGCCTCAAGTTTATCGTTTTTCATAGCTGATTAATACTCCATTGTATAAAAATACCACATCTTTTTTATCTATTCCTTGGTTGATGGACATTTGTGTTGTTTCCAAGATTTAGCTATTACAAACTGTGCTGCTATAAACATGGGTGCTCATATATTGCTATTGTATGATGTTTTTAATTCATCTGGAAAAATATCCAGAAGGGGAATAGCTGGCTTAAGTGGGACTTCTAATCCTAGTTTTCTGAGGAATTGCCAAACTTACTTCCACAGGGGTTTCAGCAATCTACACTCTCACCAGCAGTGGAGAAGTGCTCCTTTTCCCCCACAGCCTCTCCACTTATTGTCATTGGTTGATTTCTTAATGATAGCCATTCTTTCTGGGGTAAGATGGAATCTTAGTGTTGTTTTAATCTGCATTTGTTGGATGACTAATCACGTTAAACTTTTTTTATATATTTATTCGCCATTAGTATTTTTTCATCTAAGAAGCGTATAGCCATGTCAGATGCCCAGTTTTGCATTGGGTCTTCCAATTTTGGTGGCCTGATGTTTTTAAATTCTTTATATGTTCTAGATAGAATTCCTTTGTCTGAGGGGCAGTTGTATAGAATTTTTTCCCAATTCATGGGATTTCCTTTTACTCTGTTGCTGATTTCTTTTGATGTGCAGAAATTTTCCAATAAGATGACATCCCAGGTATTGCTTCTTTGATGTATTTCCTGTGCAGTTTGGTTTTTGTTCATGAACTCTCTGCCTACCCCTCCCTATGTCTTTGAGAGTTTTACCTTCTTTCTCTTCCAGCAGAGTTAGTGTTTCTGTTTTGATATTTAGATCCCTGATCCATTTTAACTTTGGTTTAGTGCATGGTGATAGACATAGGTGTAGTTTTAGTCTTTGGTATGTGGAAAGCCGGTTTTTCTAGCACCCATTGTTAAAGAGGATATCTTTCTTCCTGTGAACATGTTTGGCCCCTTTGTCAAAGATAAGCTGGCTGTTATGGTTGATACATTGTGTCAACTTGGAGAGTCTAGAGGTTTGGCTGAATACTCAACAGGAAGCCAGGGTGCTTACTTTGTACACATCCTGAGCCTGTGGAAGAGGAGGGCATGGAGATTGTGTGAGAACTACACACCCCCTGAGTGGGGCTAGCCTGTTTACAACGTAAGGGAGAAAACAGGCTGCATGCCGCTATTGCTCCCTTCTGCTCTTGTTGTTTTTGCTGTGCTCTGCCACTATAATGTTTGCCCCTGCCATGTGCCACTCTGCCTCTGAGCCAGCCAAGTATGGACTAAAACCTCTAAAAACTGTAAGCTAAATAAACCTTTTCTTCCTTCATTTTGGGCTTTGAGTATTTTGTCTCAGCAATGAGAAAAAAGTAACCAAGACAGTGGCTAAGTGTGTTTGTAGCTGTGTCTGCATGTTCTAATCTGTCCCATTGATCTTCAGCTCTGTTTTTGGCCAGTACTGTGCTGATTTTATCACAGTAGCTTTGTAGTATAATTTCTAGTCAGGGATTGCGATGCCTCCTGCCTTTCCTTTATTTCCCAGGATTGCTTTTGCTATGGTAGGCCTCTTCTAGTTCTAGATGAATTTTAGGAATTTTTTTCTCTGAATCTCTGAGGTATGTTAATGATATTTTAATTGGGATTGCATTGAATCTGTAGAACAATTTTGGGAGCATGGACATTTTCACAATGTTGATTCTTCCTATCCATAAGCAGGAGATATCTTTCCATTTTCTGAAATCCTCTTCGATCTCATTTTTCAGAGTACTGTAATTTCCCCTGTATAGATCTTTTATTTCTTTTGTTAGACTGATTCCTAAGTATTTCATTTTTTTAGATGCTACTATGAAAGGTATGGTTTCACTAATTTCTCTCTCTGCTTGTTTTTGTACAGGAATGCTATTGATTTTTGAGTGTTAACTTTGTATCCGACTGTACTACTGAATTTGGTTATTAAATGTATAAGCCTTTTGGTGAAGTTTTTGGGGTTTTCTGTGTAGAGTATCATGTCATCTGCAAATAATGATAATTTCACTTCTTTTCCTATCCTTATTCCTTTTATTTCTCTCTCTTGTCTAATTGTTCTGGTTAATATTTCCAGAAGTATATTGAATAAGAGCAGTGACAGTGGATGTCCTTGTCTTCTTCCTGATTTCAAAGTGAAAGCTTTCAGTTTTTGACCATTTAGAATGGTGCTGAGCCTGGTGGCTCACACATGTAATCCCAGCAATTGGGAGGCTGAGGCAGGAGGATTGTCACAAGTTTGACACCAGCCTGAGCTACAAAGTAAGCTCAAGGCCAGCCTGAACTGCATAGCAAGACTCTGCCTCAAAAAGAGAAAAACAAAAACAAATGAATACAATGATGTTAGTTGTTGGCTTGTCTTAGATGGCTTTCATCAGATTGAGGTAAAGTCCATCTATGACAATTTTCTATAAGGTTTTTATCATGAATAAGTGTTGGACTATATCAAAAGATTTTCTGCATCAACTCAGATGATCAGGTGATTTTTGTCTTTGTATTGATATGGTGTATTACATTAATTGATTTTCATATATTGAACCATCTCTGCATTCCTGGAATGCATCCCACTTGGAGATGATGTATAATCTTCTTGCTGATTTGTTGCATTCTATTTGCTAGTATTTTATTGAGAATTTTTGCATCTATATTCATTAGGGAGATTGACCTGTAGTTCTCTTTTCTTGTTGGGTTTTTTACTAGTTTTAGTATTAGGATAATATTTACTTCCAGGAATGAGTGGGGGAGAATTCCTTCCTTTTCAATTTCTCTAAAGAGTTTGAGAAGAGTTGATATTCAATATTCTCTAAATTTCTTGTAGAATTCAACTGTGAATCCATCAGGACCTGGGCTTTTCATCATTGGCAAGTTTTTATTGCATTTTCAATTTTGCTTGCTGATATTGAGTTATTCAGGATTTTTACATCTTCCTCATTAAGCTAGTAGTTCATATGTATCTAGAAATCTGTCCATTTCCTCTGTGTTTGTCATCAAAGTAGGTTTTCAAAGTAGGTATTAATGATCTTCTAAATTTCTACAGGCTCTACAGTGGTTTCATTTCTTTCATTCCTTATTGCATGCATTTCAGTGTTTTCTTTCCTTTTTATAATAAGGTTGGCTGGTGATTTATCACTTTTATTATTTTTTCAAAGAACTATCCCTTTGATTCATTAATTCTTTGTATTTGTTTTTTAGTATCCATTGCACTAATTTCTGCCCTGAGCTTTATAGTTTCCTGCCTACTCTGGGCTTTTGGTTTGATTTGTTTTTCTTTTTCTAGAAGTTTGAGGTGCAGCACAAGATTTTTTTTTTTCTCATTCTGTTTTCCTGAGGTGGGAATTCACTGTGATAAATTTCCCTTTAATGATTACTTCATTGCATCCCACAGATTCCTGTAAATTGTATCTACATTCTTGTTTGACTGTACATAGTGTTTTATTTCTTGTTTGATTCCATCTGTGACCCACTGATTTTTCAGGAGGGTGCTATTTAATTTCCATGTGTTTATGGAGTTCTTGTGTCATTAACTTGTTTCTTTTGTCATTAATTTCCAATTTCATTACACTGTGGTCCAAAAGTATGCATGAAATAATTTCAACTCCTTTCATTTCCTTAAGCATGTTCTTTGTGCTAGCGTATGGTCTATTTTAGAGAATTTCCCACGTGCAACTAAGAATGTGTATTCTGATGCTGTTGGGTGGAACACACTGCACAGGTCTACTAAGTCCATTTGTTCACATGTTTAGTGAAGTTCTGTTATTTCTTTGCTAATTTCTTGTCTAGCTGATCTACCTCTTTGTGACAACGGGGTATTGAAGTCCCTTGTTATGATTGTGTTGTTGCTTATTTCATTTTTCTTGTCTGTTAAAATTTGTCTTACATAGTTGGGTGCTGTTGTGTTTGGTGCATAGATATTTATGATTGTTATCTCTTCTTCTTGAAGTTTTCCACTGGCAAGTATGTAGTGACCATCTTTATCTCTTTTGATTGCTCTTGATTTGAAATTCACCTTGTCTGCAAACATAATAGCTACACTTGCTTTTTTCTAGGGACCTGTCACATGGAATATTGTTTTCCATGCTTTGATTTTTAGTATATGAATTTCCTTTTGAGTTAAATGTATTTCTTGTATACAGCATATTGTTTGATTTTGTTTCTTGGTCCAGCCTGCCATTCTATTTCCCTTGGCTGGTGAATTGAGACAATTTACATTGCTGGTTATAACTGATATGTATTGAGTTATGTCTATCACGTTGTTTTCCTGCTGTTGGTTCCTCTTTTCTCCCTCTGTTTAAGTGCTTGCTCTGCTTGGTAATTCCTTTCTGTTGTTCTTAAAGTTGTGGGCCTTTTTAAAAAATCTCTTTCTAGAATATCTTTTAGTACTCTTTGTAGGGTTGGTTTGGATCTCATGAAGTTCTTCAGTTGATCTTTATCATGGAAATATTTTATTTCTCCATTAATTTTGAGAGATGGTTTTGCAGGGTACATCAATCTGGGTTGGGAGTTGTTTTCTTTCAGACCTGAAATATTTCTCTCTAAGCTCTTCTTGACTGGATGTTTTATGTTGAGAAATCTTCCATGATTTTGATTTGTTTTCCTTTATAAGTGATCTGTTTCTTTAACAGCTTTTAATATTCCATTATTTTGTTGAGTTTCTGGGATCTTGATCACTGTATGTCTGGGTGTGGATTTAATTTGGTTATGGCTAGTTGGAGTTCTATATTCCTCACTTACCGTGATGTCCAATTCTTTTTCTATGCTTGGGAAATAGTCTTCTATTCCTTCCACAATAGTCTTTTTTAGTTTTATTTGTCCTGACACCTGTGGTTTCATTGATACCTATTAATCTTACATTGTTTATTTTTGCTTTATCTTGCAGCTGTTGAGTTGTTATTTCTTGGTTTCTTGTTATTTTTAAGAGATCCTTTGTTGCTCATTCACAGCAGCAGTCTTCTTTTTTTTTTTTTTCAGCAGTAGTCTTCAAGGTCTGAATATCTATCTGCAGCTTCAGTCAAACGGTTTTGCCTGCTTTCAATGGAAGTTTTTACTTTCTGGATATCTGTTTAAATTGGTTTCATGCATTCATTTATTTCCTATATTGTTCATTCAAGGTTTCCATTAATTTCCTATGCTCCTCTATTTTTTCTGTGTCTTCTTTAGATGTGCTAAGCAATTCTTTCATTATTGCTGTCATTTAATTTTATTTACCTCAGAGGTTATTTCTGATCTGATATTTTCTATGCCCTAATGAAGTTGTTTGTTTACTTCAACTGCTATCATTTCAGAAATTTCAGTTTTATAACTTCTAGGGTCTTCTGTGTTAATATCTCCTGGACTTGTTCTGGGTGGGGTAGAGATCTGAGATTGCATTTTATTCCTTCATTTTGTCATTTTCAGAGATCCAGAGGTTCCCTAATGCTCAGCCTCACTCCCAGGATGAGAACATAGTAGAGGGGCAAGGATCTAAAGGTCCCTGGTGCTCAGTTTGACTCCCTCAATGGTGTGTGTGAGTGGGCAGGGTGAAATCTCCACTGCTCCCACAGCTGTGTGGGGTTAAGGTTGGCTCCCACTCAAGGATTCCCAAAGCTATCTGGATTTCAGCCCTATTTCCACTGGGTTGTAGTAGTTGGTGGGTCATGGTCACTCAGCTCCATAAACTGCCCCTACCCAGCCTGGTTCCCCCACCAGTGTGTATGTGTGGGATAAGTGAATAGACACTGAGGCCCCTGAAGCTGAGTTTCAGCTTAGCTCCCCTTATGGTGTGGGGTGGTGGCAGGGAGGGGCACCCAAGCCCTTAAAGTTGTCTAGGGCTCCCCCTGGCTCCCAAACTGGTGGGGAAGTGGCAGGCTCAGCTCACCAGCATTTCCAAAGTTCTCTGAGCTTCAGCTCAGCTCCAATGGGGGGAGGGGTGGCAAGTGGCCCTCGGCCCCTAATGCTGTCCTGGGCTCTGCCTGGCGCCCAAGCTTGTAGAGGAGGGTCGGCAGTCACTCATTGGCATTCCCAAAGCTGTCTGAGGTTCAGCTCAGCTCCTAGCTGAAACTATTTGCAACAAGTTCTGTAAATGTCCTCCTGAATTTATAATTTATTGTTCTTTAAATGTCGAACAATGCACTAAGAAAAAACACATCTTCTTTCCCCAAACTTGTGTTTTTCAGCTTCTAAAAATAATGCACATGAGAGCAACAGCTGCAAAGATGAATAAAAACACAATAATAAATGACTTGGATCTCAAATAAAACATTGCAGGCTAGTTCTTGCATCCTCTCTGCCAGGGTTGGCAGAGACTTCTTGTTGTTGGGTTAGTGTGTGGTAAATCTCCAGGAAAAGAAGGAAAGCTGCTGCTGGACCTTGTAGCTCTTTTCTTCTCTTGAGGTTGTTGGATTGGTCTTGGGACTAGAGTAGATACATAACAAATATTTGCTGAATTTCTTTGCCAGGACTAAAAATTTAGAAGGGTAGCACTGAAGAATGAAGAATATCAATACCACCCATTTATGGAGCTTCTCCTGTGTGCTCAGATATATGCAATGCTTTCAATGAACTATCCGGAAGACAGCTGGTGTTTTTACTACATCACTGCAACACTTGCTTTGTCATAGTTATTAGCAAGCCATGACCAGTATTTTCATCCTGCTTCGTTGCTAACACCCTGACACCCTCACTCTGTCTGTGAGTCACAGCCTATTAACAGCTTCCATTTCAGATGGAGAGTTTAGGCAGCGCTGAGGTATAGACATCTGACTCCAAAGTGTGCTGAAGTAGAGTTTACATGATTTACAGACTTCCTAAACACAAGAATGCCATCAATCTTCCTGGAAAAAAACTCCATATTTATTCATATTCTGAGGATTCACTTTTGTGTATCTTACAGTCTTAGACTTCTTCATTAGCCTTTTAGTTGTCATATTCTATGGTTTTTAATTAATAACTATATGGGCTTCTTTAATGTAATAATCAGAAAATCTTTTGATTTCCAGTTGAGAAAACAGAGGAATGAATCTCAGTGCTCCTAGAGGGGCATATTAGAATATGAATTTTTAAAATGAATATTGAATATGTAATATTACTTTATCTCTGGAGAAAGATAAAAATAATCATTAAAATATTGCATACTTAAGAATGAATGAATAAAACAGTAAATCTCCCCATAATTAGGGTGGGGTATAGGAGGGGGCAAGAAGCTCCAATCTGCACCTGTTGCTCTTGGAGAAAACCAACATAGCAATAGTGAGAACAATCACAAAATAATGATTTTGCTACATCAAAAGAGGCATACTGTAAATTCTTGCTCCAGTCTCTGAAGCTGAATTTTATCATATCTTCTTATACACTTAATCTAAGATCACACAGATTGTAAGCACCAAAGCCAGCACTGCCTAATTCACAGACCATACTATTTTTACCCTATTTCTTGTGCTAAACAGAAGATCTGAAATAAAGTGATCAACACAATTATAGCTAACTATGGGCAACCTCTGGTGCAAGGGGCTAGATGTTGAACATGTGGAGTAATACCCTGGTTTTTGCAGTTGGGAGTGTGAGGTAGGCTTGGGACAACGTTCAGAACCTGCATGCTGAAGATGTCCTTTGCTATTTCAAGAGCTGTGGAAGGCCAGTCCTAGGGCCTGGGAGACACTTGCTACTTTGCCTGATAAAGGTTTGGACACCCCTGGTGGAAGTGTCAGCCAGTTTCATATTACATGCCATCTGCAAGAAAGGATAGAGGAGAAACAGTCACACCTCTCACAGTTATTTGTAGCTTTTTTAATGCTCAGGCGAAATCAGGCTGATGTAGTTGTTGTCAGAGAACAAAGTTCATTGCAACAGTAAGCTGTAACACGATAGGGTGACCTACCCTGGATAGATGAAACGATATTCATAGAACTTTCTCTCTTGTTCCACCAAGAGATTACGCTTATCAGAGCCCTACTGAGATTGTGTGTATTTTAAAATGCACTGTGGATAATTTTTCTCCTTGCTGAAAGGTTTCTTTTGTTATTACTCAGTAGATAAACAAAAACCACTAAAGACTATGGTGAGTTGATTTGGTTATGGTGAAAATCTTTACTCTTTCAGCAGGAGAAGCATTTGGACTTTAATAGCTTTCTTTTTCACATCATAAGAGCCAGTAGGTTTAGCCATTTTTGTTGTTGAAGGTACAGGATATTTGGTAGTACAATATTGTAAATTACTATAGAAGTTCTAGGGCTAAAATGATAAAATATTAGAATAGGGAAGGGAATTGGAGAGTAACTTTAACAAAAATCATTCACTCAAAAAATATTTAAGTGAGGTGCACCAATGGAAAGAAAAGAATTCTTTTTGTCTTGGTTACTTTTCTCTCGTTGCTGAGACAAAACACCCAACACCCAAAATGAAGGAAGGAAAGGTTTATTTAGCTTACAGTTTGTGGAGGTTTCAGTCCATACTTGGCTGGTTCTGAGGCAGAGCGGCACATGGCGGAGGGCAAACTGTTCAGGGCAGCAAACAACCAGCAAATGTGTGGAATTGCAGGCAAGCAGCCTCTTTCTCTCCTCTACCTTGTAAACAGCCTGCCTCCACCAAGGGGGCGTGTAGCTCTCACACAGTCTCCATGCCCTCCTCTTCCACAGGCTCAGGATGTATACAAAGTAAGCACCCTGGCTTCCTGTTGAATCACATAGTTAACCTTTTAAACTTCCCAAATTAACACAATAAACAACATCCCAGAAGGGTAAGGGCATGTCCTTTTCACTCCAAGAACTACAACTGCTGAGTTACTCAGCCAAACCTCCAGACTCCCCAAGTTGACACAATATATCGACCGTAACACTTTTTTAACTTTGCTTTCATTTTATAGCTGAAGAAGTTGAGTTTCGGCAGAAGGGTCACATGTTTAAAGTTGAAGAGCTAAGCAGGGGGTGTTAAGGTCAATGGTGATTCTCAACTTGGCTGGATTAAGATATTTCTAGCAGATTAATAAGGCACACTTCCGGGTGTGTCTGCAGAAGTGTCCAGAGATTATTGGCATGTGGGCAGTATGCTGACGGGGAAGACCCACCTTGATGTGGGTGTCATCATCCAATAGGGATGCAGCCAGCATGGAATAAAAGGGAAGAGGGAGGCAGATAACAACCTGCATTTAAAAAAATTTCATTCTCCTTCGGCAGATACGTCTTATGCTACTGCCATTGACTCGGGACATCAGACTCCAGCTTCTTCAGCCTTTCAGTATAAACTCATACCAGTCATTCTCCAGGGAGAGTCTTGAACTAACTGCATCTTTGATCCCTCTTTTTCTGTGGTTTCTAGCTTCTTAGACTGAGTAGCTACTGGATTCTCTGGTTTTCTACTGTAAAGACAGCCATTGTGGGTGATCTTGTATCTGATTCTGTAGGCCTATCTAATAAATCTTGCATAATTCTATATGCATATAAAATGTTATTCTTGGAGGGGTTGTGCTTCTTCATAACAACTTCTCCCAGGTTCCTGTCTTACAGCAATTCACATGGTCTCTTGGCCCAGATAATGGCATGTTGCCTTTTGCTCCTTCATATATGAGGATAGTCATGACTTACTGTTGACCGGTCCCTGTAAGTCTCACCTTATCCCCGCCTACATCTATAAAGAAACCTTTGGTTAGCTCTTTGGTAGCTAAACTTCTTTAAATCAGAGCTACTAGTCTTGCTAAGGAGCCTGGGGTCCCTTTGCTGCATAGCTCTGAAAATTTTTTCCAAGTGGATTTAGATTTGACAAGAAGAGGCTTTAGACATTTTTCCCTTTTAATATGGGAACCTTGAACTCAAACTAATGCTAAAATTATGTAATTTCTTTTGCATTTCTTTGGGGGCTTTCTTTAATCCTTGATACCACTGAAAGCCTGAATAAGCCCGTAAGCTCTACATTTTACATATGGAGCATTAGATAATTACTTCTACAGTTCTAGTAATTCACATTCATCAGCTGGGGGAAATTAGATACGTTGAAAATGAATAGAAGCTTTAAAATTTACTCACAAGTTATGAAGATATTTAAGAAGAAACATGTGCTAGAGAGGTACCCAGATACATTTGTTCAGAGGATACACAATACTCCAAAGCATATTTCAAATCATCTCCAAAGAAAGACAATAAGATTCAAAGTACAAGTTGCTTAGATTGTAAAAGTTCAAGATTCTCAGGTGGAAAAAGAAACAAAAATGATTTAAAGTCCCTCAATTTCTTCCCAAAAGCTTTAAGCCTTACACAAACAAAATCTGAGACCCACTCTGATTTATGAGTTTGTTATTCTATAATCAAAAGCCTTTTACTGGAAATTTAGACTAATATGATTTTATTATGTAATGACATGGCACAATGTCTTAAATTAGTTACAGAGGATTCTAGCATTTCGGTACATGTACAGCTGCCTATGCTTCTTTCTAGATTGTTTAATCCATAAATACTAATTTTTTGTGTCACACTTGTTACTTCTCTTTTTCTTTTGTGCATGCATACACACACACACATATACATATACACACACAGACACACAGACACACATATACATACACACACACAATCTTCCTGCCTTCTAAATGAAAATATTCTATAAGTCTTGGCTCTAAATCATCAAACCGTTACCTGGTCTTTTCTTTCCACATTGTGCAGTGAAAACCTCGTTCACTGTAGCTTGCTGTACTATCCTGTCTAGACAGACACACAGATACACACATGCCTGCCTTTTACACCAGGCTCCTCTTTTCAGAACTCAACTTCTTCTTCAACATAGGATGCTGTCAATGAGTGAAGGGAGGCGGAAGCATTCTAAAAGACCATCTACTTGAACCTTTCTCTCCAAACCAAATTTCTTAGCTTTGGTTTAAATTTTTCTAGAGACAGAAGACTTTTGTGTCAAATAGATATATATTGGAGTCCTGACTCATCATCTGAAATGAGTTAATAACCTACTGTAAATATTCACGGCAAGGGCTGGGGATATAGCTCAGTGGAATAAGCGCCTGCCTAGCAAGCGCAGGGTCCTGAGTTCGATCCCCAGTACTGCCAAAAAAAAAAAAAAAAAAAAAAATATTCACGGCAAGCACCTGGAGTGACTTCATCGAGAGTAGCTGTTTTTTTGGGTTTTTTTTTGCCTTTCTTTTGTGAGGTTCTTGTTGTCTACAACTTACATTTTCATTTAAATTTTTTGTGCATACTCTTATCTCTCTCCTAATACTAAATTTATTAAAGGTAGAAGCTATGTATTATTAATTTTTTTAGATCCCACAAACCCAGACATTAGAGTTTCTTGAGATCAGATCTGCAGACAAGCACTGAATCATAACAAAATCTGTTCCAAAATCTTCAACCAAATGAAAAAAATAAAGAAAAAAGTTTCTCTTAAATCTGACAATGCAAAATTTAAAAGCCTGGATTTCTGAGACCTTTTTTATTTCTTCTTCTTTTTATTTTTGGTTGTCAAAATATCTTTTATTTTAAATACAAAATGACATTGGGATTAGATGCTTGTTGTAAAATTTCAATATTAGAAAAATAAAGATGTAAACATCTGGTCACTTCTCATCACTAGAAAAGTCATTACATTGATGCAACTCAAGATAGTCTAGGCTGGGGTCTCCTGTTGTTGGCTCTCAATCGCTGTTGGTAGATACTCAGACTTCTTGGTATTTACTTGCTGGTCATTGTGCTTCTTCTAATGTCCGCACTAGAAATCTGGAATGAGAAATAAAGGAACCGAGGCAAAAATAGACTATGTAAAAAGTTCAATAGTTTCAATTAAAGATTTGATTAAAAAGTGAAGAGCAAAAACAGGAAATGGAGCTTCTGTAGTCAAAAGAATACTCTGGACACACTTGTGCATCTTGATTTATATTAATCATTGTTCCTCATTAGCAAAATTAGTTGACTTGTATCTAGCATCACATTTAAAAAAACAGTGGATAAAAATCTTTTAGGGACTAATTTTCATTGGGAAGATAAAACGTGTTTAGGGAGAAGGCCAATATATTAATAAATGATTATAACTACTTAATTAAGTTCTAAAACTGCATTCATACTTACTGTGAAAGATTTCAAAAAAAGAAAGGCTTACAAAAAATGAGACATTGGAAGGATTTAGACCCTTTGAAAAATATGTCACAAAATTTCTGAGTTTTGGTTATAATTTTCAAGTTAAAAATAAAATAAAAAACAATTAGTCGTGAGATACTAAAAAGTCTATTTTTTGACGTATTTTTTGGACTGTGTCAGAACAAAATGTTTAGAAGTTTATTTCAGTGATGAGAACTAGAATAAGGAGAAAATTTAAATACAGTTTTCAAATTTTTCTTTACCTGTCAAGAGTTTCATAAAGATAAATTTGAGGGCTGGGGATATAGCAACAGCAAGGTCCTGAGTTCCATTCTAGGTACCAAAAAAAGGGATAAATTTGAGTATGTTTCCATTTAAATTTCTTATAAGTCAAGGATATGCTTTTAAAAAGAGTTTATTTTGCCAAAAATCACTAAGAGTAAAAACTGGGTTTTAAAAGGTTGATGTCTCAGGGCAAGTGACAATCATTTTTCTGAGATGTTTTCATAGAAATTAAAAGTGATTACATGAAAATCAGCATGTAAAAGCCCTCAGTCATTTAATAAAGGCCTATATTTAAATGCCTCCTATGGATGAAGGACTATTAAGCTACCTTGTCTTCAGTAGTGGTGAATATTAAACAAGGTAAAACCCTCTTAAATATCAGGCAAAACTTTTCAGTTGCATAACTATTGTCATTTCCCTCCCCAAGAAGATTGTCTTCAGTTTTTTCTTTGGGATTATGCCACACTTAGCATTGTAGAAACTGCATATTTGAAAGTCTGACTTTGAACTTGCTTTTTTCATTAAAAATGTGAAGCTCCTCTTTGCTCTTTCCCTCTTCTCTAATTTCTAATTTCTCTTTCTGTCATTCTTTCCATTCCTTCTTTTAGTTTTGCTGCAAGAATGTATAAAACACTCCTTACAAAATGATAATCGTATTTTTATTTGTTGTCTTTCAAATGACTCAATACAAAAGTTGCTGATGGTCTCTAATTCTTCATATTATGTCTCTGCTACACAAGCCTCGTAAACAAGCAATCACATTTCACTGGTTTTAATTTTAAGCTTAAATTCAGTTGTGCCAAAGTGTAAAAGTTTATAAAAACAATTGAATAAACAATACTACAATAAAACACACCATATGATGCACTTATATGAATAACAAATGTGATAAAAATTGATCAGTATGTAGTTCGGAGATCTAGAGCAATTAAATCAATAAGAAGTTATTGCAGTTTTGCAGGGTGGAAGGTCAGTGTAAAATGAATACATAAAACCAAAAAGCAAATAGACAAGAAAATACCCATAAACTAAAGGAAATAGACATGATGCAATTTTGGGGTCACTATTGACGTTTTAAAAAGCATTGTGAAGCCTGGTTGATAATTCTTAAAGTTCTGTTTGTGTTCATTTTTCCTTAGGTTTGGGGTGGAATAGGTGAAGCAGTTTTCAGCTCATGTTTAAGAACTTTTACAGATGAATTTTCAATTTCCAAAAGCTAGGATAAGGGCATATTAATGTTAAGTGCTCTTTCACTTCATATATAAGTGACCAAGAAAGGGCTGGGGGTGTAGCTCACGGATAGAATCCTTACCTACCTATGACAGGTAAGGATCTGGATTTAATCTCCAGCACTCCTCAAAAAAAAGTACCATGAGAACACTGGATCAAAGATATTTCTGTCAATTCCTACTTCACAAATCCAAACTATTTTCAACACTAAGTGTAGCAGTCAGTTCTCTGACATAAAATTATTTTCTTTATTTATAAGCCTTCTGAAATGTGTAATAGCAGTCTCAGGTAATACATTTGAAAACAAATGGACAAATTCTTAGAAAAATAGGAATTATTTAAAATGACTGAGGAAGAGTTAGAACATCTTAATGATTTTGCAACTATTAACGAAAATGCTTCCCTAATATCAGACTTGGTTTATTTTATAGGTAAGTGCTATCAAAATTGAAGGAACAAATAACTCTAACCTTGTAAATCTTTTAGCTCTACAACAGAGTTGATGTTAGGAGGTGGGGCATGATGGAAAGAGGGAGATCACTTGGGGTATAACCTGGAAGGATGTCTCTTCCTCCCTTCTCTCTCTGCTCTGTGTTTGCCATGACATGAACAGTTTTCTGCTTATCATAATTTTGCCTTTTAATCTCTACTTTTATTAATATGGACCTTTCTCTCTTTTAGTACATTTGTCTAGGAATTTATCAATCTTGTTTATCTTTTCACAGAAACAAGTCTTTGACATGTAGATTCAGTGTGTGTGTGTACTCAATTTCATTAATTTATGCTCTGATACTTATTATTTCTTTTTTTATACTGGTTTGGGTTGGTTTTGTGCTTCTTTTTCTAGGGCTTTAATCCATCATTAGGTTAATTATGTGGAATCTCCCTGTTTTTCTGAAGTAGACACTCATAAACTCTCCTTTAGAACTGCTTTTATTGTGTCCCACAGATTCTGATGTCATTTTCATTATCATTTATACTAGGAATTATTCAGTTACACCTCCAATTTCTTCTTTTAATAGTATATCATTCAAGAGTGCATTAGTCAGGTGTGGTGGAGCATACCTGAAATCCCAGTTCTCCAAGGTGCCAAAGCAGGAGGATGGCAAGGTTGAGTTGGGCAATGTAGCAGTTTAATGAGACCCTGTCTTAAGTAAAAACTATAAAAAGGGTTGGGCAGGTAGATGTGGAAGGCCCCTTGGTTGAATCCCCAATATTGTTATAAAAAGCATTCTATTCAATCTGCATGTGTTTATGTACTTTCTATTCTTTCTTTTCCTATGGATTTTTAATTTCATTTTGATCTGACAGTATTGATGAGATTATTTCAGTTCTTTGGTATTTATTGAGACTCGCTTATGGCTTAAAATATGTTCTGTTTTGGAGAAATGGATGACTTTGGATTACTAAAAAATGTGTTTTCTATGAATAGATTCTATGAATCTATATTTTTCAGTGAAACACTTTGAAGATATCTGTTAAATACACTTAATCTATAATGTAGTTTAACTCTGATGTTTCTTTGTTGATTTGTTTTCTTTTTGTTCTGGTTGACTCATGCTATGGTTTGTGTCTAGATGCCCCCAAAACCTCATGTGGTCATATAGGACAGGCCTTTTGGAGATGGCTGAATCTAGAGTTTGTGAGTGGTCATTGTCTAGTGCTGGGATTGGGGGTGAGAGTGCTACACCTGCCCTATTGTGGGCAGCCTGCACACAATATAAGGGAGGGAAGGAGACTTTTTCCATTTTTGCTGTTGTTTCTTTTGCTGTCTTCCATTGCCATAAACTGTTGATCCTCTGCTATGCCTCCCCCACCACCTTGGAGCCAGCCAATTATGGACTGAAACCTCTACAAACTGTGAACTAAATTAACCTTTCCTTCCTTAACTTTTGGCATTGGATATTTTGTATCAGAAATGAGAGAAAGGTAACTAAGATAACCCAGTTGTGAAAATGAAGTACTGAAGTTTCCCATTGTAATTGTACTGGTGTTTATCTGCTTTTTATTTTTTAATGTCAAGTAGTATTTGTTTTATGAAGTTGGGTGCACTGACATTTGGTGTGTGTATATTTATGATTATTAAATCATCTTCATGAATTATTCCCCTTAACAATACATGTAGTGGGCTTCTTTTTCTTGTCTGACCACTTTAGTTTGAAGTTTGCCTGTTTTGGATATGAGTATAGCTAGACCTGCTTGCTTCTGTACTCCATCTCCTTAGAATATCATTTTCCATAATTTCACTGTTTGTGTATGCCTTTATGGATAAGATGTGTCTCTTGAAGGCGACATATAGATCAATCTTTTTTTCTTCTAATCTTCCAGTTTATGTATTTTAATCATTTACATTAAATTTTATTATTGAAAGATATGCACTATCTCCTGCTTTCTTTTTTGCAGGCTTGATTCATTCCTTTTTCTCATTTGTTTAATTACTTCCCCCATAAGATATATTCGTCCCTTGGTGTCACGGTTATTGTCCTCATTGACCTTGGATTTCCTTAAGTATTTTATGAAATGTTGGCTTGATGGTCAATAATTTATTTAACTTGTCCTTATTATGAAAAGTCTATTGATTTTGAAGAATAACCTTGTATGACAGAAATCTGGACTGGAAATTATTTTTTTTTTAGGGCTTGAAAAATTTTATTCCAAGTCTTCCTGGTCCTTTAGGTTTCTAGGAGGAGAAACTTCTTAATCTGGTGAATAATAGAAATTGTATTTATAAAAATCTCTAGTAACATCATACTCAATGGTTCAGCATTAAATGTATATTAGAATATTACAACCAGAGGCACCATAGCACAATAAATGCTGCACATCAATGTAAGGTGAACACAAAAGAGTAATTTTTGAAGAAAATTGATAAAAATCAACCCCTAAATCATATGATCTCCTCAGCAATATAAAAATAGTGATCAGAATGTGGAAGGTATGCATCTAAGGATAGCTCTTACTTTAATTAGTTAATTTTTTTGGTGGCACTGGAGATTAAACCCAGGGCCTTCATAGTTCGCTACATCCTCAACCCCTTTTTACTTTTTATTTTGAGGCAAAGTCTCATTAAATTGCTAAGTTGCCCAACATAGGCTTGAATTTGTGATCCTCCTGCTTCAGCCTTCCAGAGTGTTGGAATTATAAGTGTGTACCACCATGTCTGGCTAACTTTTAAGAAGATTTTGAACTTACCCACAAAGAAAAGCCCAGGCCCTGATGGATTCACAGCAGAATTCTACAAAACATTTAGAGAAGATCTAATGCCAACACTCCTCAAACTCTTCAATGAAATCGAAAAGGAAGCAACTCTCCCCAACACATTTCTGGAGGCAAGTATTATACTGATACCAAAACCAGAGAGAGACCCAACCAAG